>CAUYPO010088561.1:0-26619 GCA_963574435.1 Cheirogaleus major
GAGATAGGAACACTCCTACACTGCTGGTGGGACTGCAAACTAGTTCAACCTCTATGGAAAGCAATATGGAGATACCTTAAAGCGATACAAGTGGATCTACCATTTGATCCAGCAATCCCATTACTGGGCATCTACCCAAAAAATCCAATGACACGCTACAAAAAAGACATCTGCACTCGAATGTTTATAGCAGCACAATTCATAATTGCAAATCTGTGGAAACAACCCAAGTGCCCATCAATTCATGAGTGGATTAATAAAATGTGGTATACGTATACCATGGAGTACTATTCAGCTCTAAGAAATAACGGTGATATAGCACATCTTGTATTTTCCTGGATAGAGCTGGAACCCATACTACTAAGTGAAGTATCCCAAGAATGGAAAAACAAGAACCACATATACTCACCAGCAAACTGGTATTAACTGAGCAGCACCTAAGTGGACACATAGGAACTACATTAATGGGGTATTAGGTGGGTGGGGGGGGGCGGGTATATACATACATAATGAGTGAGACGTGTACCGTCTGAGGGATGGTCACACTTGAAGCTCAGACTTGTGGGGGGAGGGGGCAAAGGCATTATTTGAAACCCAAAAATTTGTACCCACATAATTTGCTGAAATAAAAAAAAAAGAAAGAAAGAAATACAGTCAGGCTTCCCAGGGAGTTAAAATCAGGAGCTTGGCAAACTACAGGAATTACAGTAGATGCTGTTGTCTCTCTGCCCTGCATTCTCCTCTTCCTCCTTCCTCACAGACCCCCACTTCCGCTCAGCTGTGCATCCCTCCCCGGGAGGGCTCAGTGGTCTCAGAGGAAGTTGCTCCCAGCCCATCTCCTAACCTTGAACCTGAGGGGTCCAAACCACTGGCTCCCATTCTAGCACGTTTAAATAATTCGTAGCATCCTCTGTATTATCCTGAAATGAAATTCACACATAGGATAATCTCTATATTTTATAAAATCAACATAGTTCCCTGACTACAATAGAAAGGATAAATTAAAGTTTCCTATAATAAAATTATATGCATCCCAGCCAGAAATTGCCCAGGTACAGCTCCACTAAAGCACGTAATAAATAGTGGGAAGGTGGTCCTTTTAAGAAGCAGAATTTGTAACTATAAATAGATAACCAGGGTTTCTCAACCCCAGCACTATTGATATTTTGGGCCAGATAATTCTTTGGCTTAGGGGGCTGTATGTACATTGTAGGAAGATTAATAGCATCCCTGAGCTCTACCTACTAGATACTAGTAGCAAACAACACTCACACACGCACAACCAAAAATGTCTCCAGACATTGCAAGTGACCTCTAGGAGAAAGATCACCTTGGTTGAGAGCCACTGGTATAGACTGATAAAAGGTGTGTTGTGTCGGTAACTCAAATATAACAAATAGTGTAGTTGTTAGTGATATGATTTTTCTGAAATGGTGAGAGCAACTCCTGGTGAAGTTCCAAATAAAACATAGTACAGTCTTCCACTCAGTTTGGCTGCATTCTTGGAAAATTCAGTGTGCAGCACTAGCTTGCAAAACAATGCTTTATGTTTATACATAAATCAGGGTCATAGAATACACTCACGTAATTATAAACAGAGATATCCCCACCTGCAGATCAGGTAAGAATGTAAAATGGTGCAGCTGCTTTGGAAAACAGTCTGGCAGTTCCCCCAAAATTTAAACAGTGAGTTACCATATGACCTAGCAATCCATTCCTAGATGTGTATATATATACCCAAGAGAAATGCAAGCATATGTCCATGCAAAACTTGTATGTGAATGCCCAAAAGAGCCAAAAAGCTGAAGCCACCCAAGTATCCATCAACTGATGTATGGATAAATAAAATGTGATATCTCCAAATAATGGAATATTATTCTTGCTGAAAAGGAATGAAGTAATGATGCATACGAGAACATAAATGAAGCTTGAAAACATGCTAAGTGAAAAAAGTCAGCCTGCAAAGACCACATATTGTTTCGTTCTATTTACAGTAATGCACTGCATAAAAACATTCCAGTCAATGATGGACCGCATATATGATGGTGGTCCCATAACATTATAATACTGTATTTTTACGGTACCTTTTCTATGTTTAGATGTATTTAGGTACTCAAATACCATTGTGTTACAATTGCCTACAGTGTTCAGTACAGTCACATGCTGTGCAGGTTTGTAGTCTAGGAGCAATAGGCTACACCATAAAGCCTAGGCATGTAGTAGGTATGTGCCATCTAGGTTTGTAGAAGCACATTCTATGATGTTTATAGACCACAGTTACCAAAAAATGCATTTTAGAAAGTATCGACTTCCTTAAGTGATGAGCGACTGTATATCAAACATCCACAATAGGCAAATCTATAGAGACAGAAAATAGATTAGTGGTTCCCTAAAGCTAAACATAGAAGGTTGAGTGATTGCTATGGGTATGGGTTTTTTAGGGGGAGAGAGACATTGATGAAAATGGTCTAAAATCAATTGTACCAATAGTTGCACAACTCTTCGAATAACCTAAGAAAACATTGAATTGTACACTTTAAATAGGTGAGATCTGTGGTATGTAAATTATATCTCAATAAAGCTGTTGTTGAAAAAAAAAGTCCTGCAGATAAGAGAACAATTCGTTATTATGTGAGACCATGTAGCAGTCCTCTTTATGCCTTCTTTCTACTTTACAAGGTATTTAGCTTCTCTTCCTCTTGTTTTCTCAAACCATTGTGGCAACAATAACAGCTCACTACACTTCCTCACAGTGCTAGTCTCAGCCCCTGGTCTAAGCCATTTGCATAAATCAATTCTCTCTTGCCAATGAGGGGTTCAGGAATTCAGATTCAAGCCAATCAGTAGATATTTTAAGACCAGAGTGGTCATATGACTTGTGTTGGCCCAAAATAGAGCAAAGACTTTTATCCAGTGGTTCTGGGGAGAATAGAGTCTTTTTCTCTCTCTCTTTCTCTCTCTGGGCTGGAATAGAGCCCTGCATGTTCCTGATTGCTCCTGGCAGCCATTTTGAGCTGATGAGTGAAACCATCTGTTGAATGAAGCCAGTCGTATGGATGGTAGGGCAGAAAGAAAGAATCCGGGTCCAAGGCTGAACTGCTAAACTCACGAACCCTAAAGCCCAGCCTACCTTTTGATTTCCTGTTATGTGAAATGATAGATTTCCTTATTGTTTTAACTGCTGTGAGGCCTGTTTTCTGTGAAATGGGAACCAAAGTAGAGGACAGGGAGTGAGATTTGCTATTACCCACAACAAGGGGAGGTCCCAGAACATCTGTCCATTCCTGAAAAGATTTCCAGCTCTGCCAAGGAAGTATAGGAAGTGGAATCAATCCCATTCTCAAGAGAAGGGAAATAACAAAGAGCATGTTTTAGGGCCCTACCCATAGGATTAGGGTTCCAGTCAAGGCCCAGACCTAAAATGGGAAATTGGCAGACTAGGCTGATTAGAGGTCTAAGGTGAAGGGAACAGCTAAAGAAAAGGCTCAGTTACAATGACACCCAGAATTTATGTCTACCATTGTTAGAGTTTCCTAGTGCTTGTAAATATTCTCAAGCTTGGCTTATATTGATGTAATCATTTTAAACTCATTGTTTCATAATCTTTCATTGATGAGTGCAATATCTGAAGTCTTCATAATTTTGTCTTTGCTCTCTGTTGTTTCTGCTGGTTCTCACTCTTGGTGCCTTGTTTCCTTGTGCCGTTGAGCCTATTTAGCTATATATTGGTCCTTGTCCTTAAAAGTATTTGTGGGGATTCTATGTGACTTAAGTTGAAGATGCTTTCCTATGGAGATAATTTGAGTTTCCCTCTAGCACTCACGTAGATGCATAGTCAGTCCAGGACAATTTTCATGTAAATTCCTGGATTGAGATCACGATGGACTCCACAATTGACAAGCACATTATCACCACCAGCATCATCCTTATTCATACCATTATTCTTAATGGACGTACTTATTCTGTACGTCCATTATCTAAGCACTTCATCTAAGCATTGCATTATCACACTTGAACTTCACAGAAACTATGATGCAAGAATTATAATTATCCCCATAGTACAGAAAGAAAACTAGGGCACAGAGTATTAACCAATCAACCCAAAGTCACATATCCAGCTACTGATGGAGATATTAAAGACCTATAACCTAAAGTCCCACATGCCATGACCTACTTACTAAGATAGTAAGTACTTAATAAATGCATGTTGCTGATGTTCATCCCTGTAAAGCTGTCTTCTTGTACGTTTAAAAAGGAAATAGAAATAAAGATATAAGCTCAGCTGGATTTGAATTTTGAGATGCAGTCCTCCAATCTCCATTTCCCTCCATGCTACTTGGATGGACTGAGCGTACCTGGCAGTGAAACACCAAGCAAGGTTTGAAGATGCAAATGTTATGCATAGAACAGTGGACCTAGGCCAAACCCCAAAAAGAGTAGACCTCTGAGATTCACAAATACCACTGACTTCACTACCAAATGTGAAATTATTTTGCAGGAAGAGAGGAAGTTTTGCCTCAGAGGTACTGTCAATAACAGTCTGCATAAGTTATCTAGGAAAAAAAATTAGAAATTTCTTGACGTTTCCTGCTAACCTTAAGCCAGAGAGTAAGTATGCATGGAGGGTCCCCAAGTGCCATCTTCTGAAGGAGCACAGGCCCATTATCCTGCTTTACTAACCAGATTCTCATTGCCTGACCTTGGGATCATGCCCTCAAGTGCTCTAGAGGCTACCAGGGCAGGTCATGAGGCCAGGGAGCCTGGTGAGCCAACACACTTGTCACTGCCTTAAGTCAGACTTTCTTTCCCATTCACCTGGACAACTGAAACTGATTCCAGACTGGACTCCAACCTCTGGTTGACCATGAGTACCTTAAGGGCAGGGACTTCTGATCTTTTACTGACTAATGCTCAGTACAGTGATGGCACATTTACCCACGGGTTCGGGCAGCAATTATTTATTGAACAGTTACTCTCTGCTAATCACTAAGGATATCAACAGTGAACAAAAAGCTGAATGGTATTTGCTCTTATAGAGTATATAGTCTAGTGAGGAGCAGACAGTTCCCAAATAATAAAAGCCAAACGCATAATTACTGATAAACGTGATGAATGAAAGGAACTCAGGGCATTGAGAATCTGATCTCTTCTGGGGGCTCATGGGAAGCTTGAATAGAAAATGGCATTTGAGTTAAGATCTGAAGGGTATAGTTTAGTTTATAAAGAAGTGAAAACCATTCAGGCAAGGGGAACTATAGTTGCAAAGACTCTATAGCCAAAGAAGTGTAGGATAGAATAGTCAATCGTGAAAACTTGGATTTATGAATGAATGAGTGACTCAGAATAACAATCTATGTGTTTGTACCCTGTGCCAGGAATTATTCTAAGTGTTTAATTTATATCAACTCATTTAACCTCCACAACAACCCTATGTGGTAGGTATTATTATATCTCCAGTTTACAAATGAGGAAACTGAATTACAGAGAAAATGTGTAACTTGTTATGGTTGAACAATGAACAAACTGTAAACCTGGGATTTGGACCATAAATACAGGCTGAGGCAGAAAAACAGGGATTTTTTGGTGATCAGGGTAATCCCTGGTTTAATATATTATCATTAAATGGAGCAAATATGGTGGTTTGAAACAGAGAACTCAGTTCTAAAATTGAGTCTATGAAATCCAGGAGCAAAATCCCTGAAAAGATGTGAGCTACTCAAAGGAGTATGGAATATAAGGAAGAATGCAATGGAATTAAACAAGTATTAAGGTTTTTAGAACTTAATTAAAATGCTATTGTAAAAAAATGACTATTAAACTCTATAAATTTGTAATGAAACCAGTAGAGAATAATAAAACAAAAATACTAGTAACTAAATCAAAGGAAAACTCAAAAATTAAAATTAAGATAATCAACATTGTTTCTTTTGAATGTCTTTTTCTCTTATATGTGCATACTATAAACATGATAGCATCATTTCTTCTTGTATTTTTTACCTCTCTCTGCCATCTATAAACGGACCCTGGTTATCATTTTTTGTTCAAGTGCAAGAAACATTGGAAATTGGGAAACCCTGGAAAACCCCTTGTTTCATGAACCCTGCTGGGAAGTTCTTTCTGGTTGTCAGATGTGACTTTGTTCCTCTCTGATGCTCATATCTGCATGAATCCAAAATCCCAGTTAAGTTCTAGGGTCGTGGGACTAGGCAGGCAGGCAGCCAGCAGCCCTGCCAGAGCTAGTTACCTTCATGAAACCAAGGCATCTTTTTGACCCGAGGATCCTCCAAGAAAGTTTTGCCCTCAAATTGTTCCATGGAAGTCTTTAGCAAGTAGAACATTCCGGGGTACTTGGGGTTGCTTGTTTATTTTAATTTAAGGTCTCTCTCTGTCTCCCTCCCTCATTCCCTCCCTTTCCCTCTCTCTCTCTCCTCTCCCCCGACCCCCTTTTTCTTGCCTGTCACTCTCTTTATCTCTGTGTCTTTCTGGATTTTTCTTTCCCAGCCTCTTTGCTCCTCTTGGCCACTCTTAAGAGCAAGCACTGGCAGGCAATGAATCAAAGTGGGCTATTTTTGCTCTCACTGTGAGAATGTTTACAACATATTGAAAACTCGGCCTGTGGTTTAACGTTGTATATATTTTCAGAAAAACTGACTGGTTTCCAAATTCGGTGGATGACTGTGAAACCCACAGAGGGCTTTATGTATAAGACCAATGCCTCGGGTAGCTGCCCGGACGCTTGGGCCTCACGTCACATCACATACGGCCCCAGGTGCGTAGAACCAGAAGGATGGGTGGCTGACCAGCTTCTCTTCCTGACGATGCTGATTTCAGGACCAGTGGCTCAAAGCTGCGAAGGAAGAAATTCAAAACTAGCTGTGCACAACAAGGAATTCTGTGAACACTCTATCTCTGACCTAATTCAATGATTCTTCCTTCCTACCCAACCAAGCTGCCCTCAAATGTTTTGGATACAAGTACCACTCCATTAGAATACAGTTAATGTTGAATCTATTTTACCATGAAATATGAACATAGTAATTACAGAATTTTCCATTCAACATCCCCTATCATATTCCTCGCATATTGGATTCTGTTGGAATAGCATTTAACTGTTTTCATATGGGTTTTAGCAGGCATCCTGGAGGATTTGAAATAGCCAATAATTTTGCTGCACTAAAGCCTGGTCAAACTCTTGTCCTTTTCCTTTCTTTTTCTTTTTTTCTTTTTCTTTTTTCTTTTTTTCTTTTATGCTACAACTCCAAGTTTTAAAATAAGATTAAGGCTGACCTAATTTTCTAAGAGCCTCCTGCTGATTTATCAGCTGATAGCAAGTCTGAGTTATTCAGGCCAATTAAACTGGTTCACAGAGTATTGCTCAGTGGATAAATATGAAGTAGAAATGTCCAGGAGGTCTTCTTTTATCTGTGGCTGAAATCAGAAGGAGCTGTACACGCTGACTGGTGTTTGTCACGGGGGGGTAGGGAAATAGCCCACTGGTGTTCACTAAAGTCCATGCTGACAACGACTCTTGTTAACAGAAACCTCGAGCAAAGATGCTCACACGTGGTCACAGCAGACAGAGTGGGGCCACAATCCGGCTGGGCCACTTTCTTGGACTGGGGCTAACTTTCCACGGAGGTTTCGATCCTTAGCGCTCTGTGAAGTCCTCGTTTTGTGAGTGGTTTCTATTGTCTAGCTCTGCTGGCTCACACCAGGCCAACACTGAGCCTGTTGTTCCAATCCGTTTTGGGATTCTGTAATTTGAACAGCACAGAGCGTGGGCCAGCCCCGAGAGTTATAGTCTAGTTTAACTGGATTTTAAAAACTGGTTAAACTAGGCAACAACTCCCTTTCGTCTTGGATCTACTGGTTTGGTTTTGTTTTTGTTTTTCTTTCCCTTCCATTCAGAGTATAAGTACAGTTGCTTCAGGAAAGTGCAAACTATAAGAAAATGGAAAATGACGAATAGATTGGAGAGATTTATTTGTACTGGCACAATGGTTTCACCTTTCACAAAGGATTTCTGTAAAGTTTCTAGCATTTGCTAATGACACTGGCCAGCATTGTACTATAATTGCTTGTTTAAGGTCTGACTTTCCCATTATTAATAGGACAGTGGTTCTCAAACCCCACTGCCCAGCAGAGCTGCCAGGAAGGCTTGTTAAAATGCAGACTGTTGCCCACCCTCTGGGGTTGCTTTTTCAGTAGATCAAGGTGAGACCCAACAATTTGTCTTTCTAGTAAGTTCTTAGGTGATGCTGACTCTCCTGGCCAAGGGAACATCAAGAATAACCACACAAAACTGTAAACTCCTTGAGGGCAAGAATAGTCTCAGTCATCCCGTTGTCCTGTGCCTGTTACACATCCCAATCAATGACTGGCTATACCTATTTATTCAGTATCTCCAAAGTGCCAGACACTGTCCTAGACACTAGAGATTCCACAGTGAATAAGACAAAGTAGCTCCACGTCCTTAGAGCTTCTTGCTGAGTTTCCATTCTAGTACAGTAGAGCAGTCAGATGAGAAATGAAGAAATGCATCAGGTGCTGTCCATTTGCACTAAGTGCTATGAAGGGAACTAGAGCAGGACAAGAAGATAGAGAGTCATGGGTAGGAGGCAATGTTAGACTGGTTGTCAGGGAAGGCCTCTCTGAGGAGGAAACATCTGTAAAAAAAAAAATTGAACAAAATGAGTGAGCAAGCCATGTGAAGATCTAGTGGAGAAAGGTTTCAGGTGGAGGGAACAGCAAGTGCAAAGGCCCTGAGGCAGGAGTAGGCTTTGTACTTTCAAGACAGAGCGAGAAGGCCAGAGTGGCTGGAGAAAAGTGAGTTAAAGGGAGGAGGATAGTAAGATCGGAGAGACAGCAAAACGGCTCTTAAAAAGTAATATTAGAGAGCTTGGATTTTACTCTGAGTGTTATGGGAGGACAGCGAAAGGTTATGACTGCGGAAGCAATATGGATTTTGTTTTAAAGACCATATTAGAGGAAATAATGTTAAGCAGGGAAACCAGGCAGAGGCTACTGCCTAATCCAGATACACAAGGATGATCATTGAGTAGGATGTTCATGGTGAAAGAGACAGTGAGTGATGAGATTTTAGATATATTTTGAAAGTAGACTCAACTGCAATTGCTGGTGGATTAGCTGTGGGGTGTGAAAGAAGGAAGGAATTAAGAGTGACTCAAAGTTATATATATTTTCTAACTGGGGGTGACATTTGCTGAGACGGGTAAGAGCCGCACGCAATTAATTCTGTTTGTGGCACGTCATAAGCTACCATTAGACATCCTAGTGGAGATGTTGAGTAACTGTGAGTCTGGAGCTTAGTGGGAGGTCCGTGCTGGAATGTAGATTTGGGAGGATCAGCGGGGAGATGGTCTTGAAGCCATGGCCCTGGGCAGGATCACCTAGGACGTGCGTGCAGGGAGAACAGGAGAGGGGATCAAAGGCCGGGCCCTGGAGTAACCACATTTCAAGGAAGGGAAGAGAAGGAAGAGCCAGAAGCCAAGTGTTTCCAGAAGGAAGAGGTGGTCAACTGTGTCTGATGTCACTCAGTGACCAACTAAGACAAGGACTGAGAATTGATCACAGGATTCTGCAAAATGAAGGCCCTCAGTGACCCTTGACGAAAGCAGTCACAGTGAAGTGTTGGGGATGAAAATCTGATTGGAATGAGTTAGGAAAGAAAGGTACATGAGGAAGGGAAGACAGTGAGTAGAGATAACTATTCCAGTGAGCATTTTTCATAGAGTAAAGCAGAGAAATGTGACAGTGGTAGGAATTAGAAGTGGTGACTTCAGAGAGTTTTCAAAGAAAGATCGTTTATCCTATTTGTAGGACGGTAGAGACCATCCGGGAGTGAAGGAGAAATGGATTATGTAGGAAAGAGCAGAGTCAACTGCGGGAGGGAGGTGCTTGAGTAGGGAAGGAAGGAAGGGACCCAGTGCACAAGTGGTGGGATTGTCCCAAGTAGAAACACAAGGGAGGACTGGGAAGGAGAGCACAGATGCAGCACGTGTTTAGGAGCGAGTGGGCAGATGGGAGGAAATTTTCCACCCAGGATTAGGGAAACGTGAAACTTTAATAAGCACAAGAGTGTCACCTTCATGAGTAAGAGGATAAACTAGGGAAATGGAACCAAGTTGCTGAACAGTGCTGTATTCCACTTGATATTTGTGGCTATAGATGTAACATGAAGCCCATGAGCTTGGTTATGCGTCTCCTCCGATCACATTTCCCCACTGGGGATCAAGCCTGGGTTTGGGTATAACAAGGGATGTGATGTGCCAGGTGAGGGGCAAGGAATTTGAGGGTATGTGCAAAAGAGCAATGATAATGTTAGACTTTGGACATTCACCAGGATAAGCAAGGAAAGAAGGATATGGATTCGAGAGGTTTCTCGGGGGAAGACAAAGTGGCAGAATCAATGGTTGGAAGTCTGGAAGGAATGAATGGCATTCATTATTATGCTCAGAAAATGAATTGGATAAGAGGAAGTATAGCTCTTGGTAATGACGACAGTACGCAGCACTGGACTCTGGGAGTGGGCTGATAGAGGTAGACAGAGGAAAAGATCCCTGGGAGTGATCAGGTGGGGCAGTGGGAAGTGGAACAGATCCAGCTGGGTCCTTAGAGCCTTTCATTTACAACCTTAGTGACATGGGTCTGGCAGAAGAATGATCTCTTCATGTACGGTTTTAAAGGGTCACTCTGGCCATTGTGTAGAGGACAGGCTGCAGAGGGAGGACAGGAGTAGGCATGAAGTGAGTTGGGGAGGCAACTGTGTTAATCCAGGAGTGAGTTGGCAGTAGCTTGGTCTTCGCTGTGGAACTGGGATCGAGCCGGGTTCTGAATATGCGTTGAAGGTGGAGCCAATAAGATTTCCACTTCACAAAAGACATGAGCTTTAAGAAATAGGTAGACCCGACAAGCAGAGGAAGAAGAAGAACATTCCAAACTAAATGAAATAGGAAGGCAAAGCAGAGAGAAAGAAAGTGCAATGAATTAGCAGGCCATTGAAAGACAATCTGATTGGAATGGAGAATTGAAATAGAGAAGGAAGGGATCATCCATTTGAGCTCAGATGTTAGGTGTCTTCAGTGTGGGTTAAGAATTTCAGGCATCATCCTATCCTTAATGAGAAGCATTCAAGGATTTGGGGAAGAATAACTTGGCAGAATATTGGAACTCAGGGAGATGAGTTGGACACTAGGAGTCATTGGCAAGTAAGATTCTGGGGGCAGGAAGCTCTCTCACAGATCTTATAGTGAAATAAGTGTTTGAGCCAAAGTGAAGCAGCGTTATGTAGGGATAAGAGAAGAGGTTTTAGCAGAACAAACATGGGCTGGATTCTGACTCCATCTTGTTGGCCATGGTCAAGTTATTTGGTCTGTCTGGGTCTCCTATTGCTAATCTGTAACATGGGTATAACTATGACACTGTGAATATTAAAGTGCTTCATCCAATACCTGGCACTGAGTAAATACTCAAACTATTCATGACTGTTGTTACTGTAATATTCTTAAATTCAAATGGAATGGAAGGAATTGATAAATGTTGAGGGAATGAGGGAAACAGAAAATCACCATTAGAACATCGCCGTAATAATTATGACAGGAGAGACCTGCTGATGAATGCTAATATTAGTGGACAAAAAATTGACAAAAAACGGTGTACCTACATAGTCTTGAAGTATCTCCCCTAAGAAATTTATTAATTACAAAAAGAAATATATTAACTTTAGAGTGTAGAAACCCAGAGGACATCATGTCATCCGAGTGAGTAAGATGAACATCACTATTGTCACAGATTGGAGGAGACTAAGGAGATGTGATAACTAAATGTGGGATCCTGTAACTGAAAAAAAAAAAAACACATTCCTGGGGAAACCAGTGAACTTTGAATAAAGCCTGTAGTTTAGTTAATGGGATTATTCTTCTGTTAACGTCCCAGCTTTGATATTTTGTACAATGGTCATGTAAGATGTTAGTATCAAGGGAAGCTGGGTGATGGAGGTATGGGAATCATCTATACTATTTTTCAACTTTTCTTTAAGACTAAAATTATTTTTTAAATAAATGTTTTAAATGGAATGAAAGAAAGTGCCTTTGAAAGGCATCACAAAGAGAAGGTCAACAGTACTTGATTGGTTGGCTTTGCGGAATGAAGGAGTGGGTAGGCCAAAGCCACTGTGAAGATTGTTCCTTGAGATGTTGTGGTGCAGCGTCCAGAACTGGGAAAGCTTTAGTGAGAAACTACTTGTGTGTGTGCGTGTGCGTGTGTGTGTGTGTTGGAGACGAGGTGACCACTTTTACTTTAGATGTGTGTGCAAGAGTCCCCCAGGGTGCTGGGTAATGGGAGTGTGAGGTGAGAACAGAGAAGATACAAGGCAGAGAAATCAGGTCAGAAGCAAACTGCAGAGAACATTCGAAGACGACTGTGTAGATAAGATCCTCAAAGGAGAGGACTTGGAAAGACATGGGGAGACGTCACTGGACAGCTGAACATTCGTGACTTTCATATGACCACGGAAGAAAAGCCAAAGAATGACAGAGATAAAGTCAAAGAGGGAGGAAGAGAACACAGCCTGTGTAGCATCACAGGAACTAAGAGAGGAGACTGCTACGAGGTCAAGCCAACCTTGACCGCTGCTGTTGTCCACCAAGTAGGAAAAGGACTGAGAGGATGTCGGAGGGGTTGGTAAGTAAGAAACAAGCACTATTTTTCAAGAAGACCATTGCAGTAAACCAGAGTACACAGAGGCCACATATCAAAGGACAAGCAGGGTGGCTTCCTCTGGAAGCCCAAGGCATGGTCCTGATTAGATCCTCAGATTTAAAGGGAACTAGGAAACCTGATATTCTTTCATCCACTCATTGAATAAATAGTACCACGCCAACTAGGAGCTTGGGACAGCAGATATACAATAATCACCGCCTTTGTAAGCTTCAGTACTAATAGGAATCCCTCAGTGTCCATGGGGAATTGATTTTAGAACCTCCTTCAGTCCAAAATCTGTGGATGCTCCAGTCCGTGGTGTAAAGTGGTGTAGTATTTGTATATAACCTACACACATCCTCCCACATACCTTAAATTATCTCTGAATTATTTATAATGCCTAATATAATATAAGTACATGGAAATAGTTGTTGTATCATTTAGGGAATGATGACAAGGAAAAACATCTGTACATGTTGGGTACAGGTGCAATATTTTTCCCAGAATATGCTAGATCCACTGGTTGGTCGAATCCACAGATATGAAACCCACAGATGAAATGGGCCGACTGTATATTCTGCTCACTGCCATTCATACTCCACAAAAGATATGCTAACATAGCAAGCTTTGAATTTTCTTTCTGGAAGAGAGAAAGACCTGGATGAGTTAGCATTAACCCATCTTTTTAACTCAGGGATAGGAGTATGGTCATGATAACAATGACTTATCATATGATCCGGGCTTCGAACATTTGATCCACAGTTCAGTCTCCTAGGTGCAACTTGTTTTATTCCTGGGTTTAAGGAAATCCCCTCTTTTGTTCCCCATAGAACACAAAGCCCATGACACTATGCTGAGTCTGACAGACCTCCAGATTTCCCATCATGAGCTTTATGAGTAATACGCTTTCTTTGAAAATCTCGCTCATAAATCGCTGAGTTCGATTTTATAAACATAAATGAACTGGCATATTAAAACAACAAAACTATGCCTTTATTTTTACAGTAGGCAATTCACAAAGAGTAAGTTTATAGGACAAAATTTATACTTGGTTTGACTAGATTCTAGTCAAAGAATATTGATTTGCATGAGCAAACTATGTACATAAAAACACAGCTTCAAGGAAAACCCCTAGTACATTGTAGGCCCTTAATAATGTTAAATTAAATGTCTAGGAATGGAGAAAATCTGAAGATAGTTTATCACTTGCCTACATTTCTCAAAAGCTGTTAGCTGCTGTTTGATTGTGGCTTTAAAGGTTAGCAGTAAAGATCAGGAGAGTTCACAGTAGGAGTTCATGTTCCTGCAGGAATCCTGCCAGAATGAGAGAAATGAGAAACTCAAGGAGCTTATCAAGAAAGGATAGCTCATTTCCTGTAAATTTCCAAGGATGAGTCAACAGCTTTTGGAAATGCCGGCCTACTTACTAAATATATGACCTCCACAAGTCACTTAACCTTTCTGGGCCTCAGTTTCCTTATCTGTAACATAGGAATGACATACTACTTCTTATTTCATATGGTTGTTTTGACTATTTAATGAGATGGTTTATAGTACAGTGTCAGCACGTAGTAAATGGTCAATACATGACCATTACTTTTTTTTTATCTTCCCTTAAATAGATTTGGCAAAGCTTGTTGTATTTATTCATCCTTTGGTCTCTAGTCCCAGAAGTGTGAGCCATGTGTCCAGCTAAAAAAACTACCTTTCCACCCTCCCTTCCACACAGGGATGACCAATGATATTTGTTCAGAAACCCTGGGCAGGGGGCTTCTGGGAGAGCACTTTGCTCTTGCCTTTCTCTTCCCTCCTGCTCAGCAAGCTGAGGGTGAGAACTCCAGCGACCATCTCATACCCTAAGGATGGAGGTCATGCATTGAGGCCAGCAGAGCAAAAAGACAGTGGGAAGCAGGATCCACAGTGATCCTATGGAGCCTCCATACCAGCCCTGCACTACTGTCACCAATATCCTTCTACATGAGAGTAAGTAAATTGCTAATCGGTTTGGGCTAGCATAGTTGGATTTCTCTTATGAAGAGCAAAAAGCAATTCTTAGTGAATATATCAAATAACTAAACTCAGAGAGCTTCTGAATTTCCATTCACTTTCCTGTTGACCGGCCAACAAACAACTTGTACAGATGTTAACAAGTTTGTCTTGTTAACTGTTTGTCCCTTATCCATGGCGAACCTCTGCGGAGATAAACTGGTTTTTCCCTTCAGCCTGGGATTGACTTTGCCTTTGGGGAAACTAACATCCCCACAGCTTTGCCCACTGAATACTGTTCTCCCCTCTTCCCCTTCTGCCTTTGATCTGCACACACACACACAGAAACTTGAGCTCTGACCTAGACATGCGAGGGTGTCTTGAATAGGGAGGTGAATAGAAATTCTAGAACAGTTTCCAATAGTGGAAATGAAGCCTTAGCCAAATGGATTTCCAGAACAAAACAAAATGATCGGAGTGTGTGCATGAGTGAAGTGTATTGTTACCAGAAGACTAAGCATTTTCTAGAGTGGTTTTTGCCCACCACATAGAAATAGAAAAGTTAGTCTCTCCCACAGTGGGGCACTGACCTCACTCTCCATTGCAAACCTGGACAGATAAGAAAGAAAAGAGATGAAAGATAAGAATACAAGAGGCCTGCTGGGCAAATTACACGACAGGGTCATTTTCTTCAGCTTGGGAACACAGAGCACAAGTCACTAATTCTATTGCCTACTTCAGCCAGGCAGGCGTAAAAAAAATAAAATCACACGAACACCTGGTTTATCTTTCATTTTTCCAACTGTGATAGAGACATGAGTTTTAGGGAGATTTTTACACTCTAAGAAAAACAATATTATAAATACAGTAATAAAAGGCAAGCTAGAAGAAACCTTGATGTCAGGGAGAGACAAGCAAGAATGCCAGGGACCATGCGGAACCCCAAGGCCCCCGCCATCTTGAAAGGGGACCTCTCTCCTTCCCTCCAGCAACTTTTTCCATGCCAGATCTTCTAATTTTTCAAGAAAAGCAGGAACTCATATTTTTGTGTGAAACCTCCTAACTTTTGAATGTTGGCTCATAACGTTAAATCTCTGTGGGAGTCAAATAAAACACATCAGCTGGCCTAGATATGACCAGCTTGTGACTGAGTCTGGATGAAGACGAGGAAACAGAGGGCAGCAGTGGGAAAGGAAGCTGAAACAAAGTCCAGTGTTCACGCATTTAGTAAGTGTCTGTTCAGGCGGTCTTCGCGTGTACCCTGGACCATGCTAAGCGTTAGATCTGAGTGAGCAGCCAAGACAAGAAGTAGGAGATGACAAGGGATTGTTAAATCCAGCAAAGAAACTTAGAAATATGATCATTAAGAAGGAACTTAAAAAATTTGTTGAGAGGAAGTCTCTAAAAATTCAGGCAAAAAAAAAAAAAAAAGAGAGAGAGAGAGAGAAATTACATTATTAAGAACTAAGAAGAAAGAAATTGTAGGTGTTTATAGCCAGGCTCCCGGGTGTCTCACCTGTTCGGTCTACCTTCATGTAACTCCCTCCCACGCCGAATAGGGTTGGCCTATGGAACCAACAGGATATTGCAGGAATAACGTGGAATGTGACTTCCAAGGTTGGGTCATAAAAGGCTTGCTGGCTCCCATCTTTTTCTCTCTTAAATCACTCAGTCTGAGGGCAGCCAGATTCCGTGTCATGAGGACACACAAGAGCCCCATGGAGAAGCTCACATGCCAAAGAACTGAGGTCTCCCGGCAGCAGCCGTATGGGCAAGACGTCTTGAAAGAAAGCCCTCCGGCATGTCAAGCCTTCAGATGACAGCAACCCCAGCTGGCATGAGAGACCCTGGCTCAGAACCACCCAGCAAAGAGCCACCCTGAATTCCTGACCCATAGAAAGTGCAAGATAATAAATGTTTGTTGTTTTAATCCACTAAACTTGGGGGAGGGGTAATTTGTTACGCAGTGGTAGATAGCTTATACGGAAGGAAAAATAGAAGCATTGGAGATAAGCTCCCAGTCCAAAAATTTTAACAAACAGAAAACAGAGACAGAGAGAGAAAGTGGGGGTGGGAGGTAGAGAGTGGACAGAGCAGAGGTTGGAAGAAAATAATGTAATGATAAAGAGCCTGGGCTTTTAAAATAAATCAGACATGAACTTGAAACCAGTACTAACACCTATTAGCTATGTGACCTTGGGCAGAGTTGCTAAGCTTCAGGTACTTTTTTTTTGCTTAAAGAATACATTTTATTTAGTTTTTTAAACTTTTTATTGAATTGTACATATTTATGGGGTACCTATGGTATTTTGATATATGCATACAATGTGTAATGATGGAATCAGGGTATTTAGAATAGCCATCACCTCAAATACACATCGTTTCTTTGTGTTGAGGACATTTCAAATCTTCTAGCTATTTTGAAATATATAATAAATGATTGTTAACTATAGTCACCCTACTGTGCTACCGAACACGGAAACTTATGATTTCTATCTAACTGTACGTTTGTACTCGTTAACTGACCTCTCTTCATGTTCTCCACTCCCCTCTCCCAGACGCTGGTAACTAATTCTACTTTTTATCTGTGTTCTCAAAATAAGAGTAACCCCTTCACACAGTTGCTGTGTAGATTAAAAGACAAAATATCCAGGAAATATCCACTGGGTACATAGTAGACACTAGATTGGCATAACTTCTTATTATTAGTGAGCATTTCATTGAAGATAAATCTAATTTGTGCTGCCAGTCTTCTCAGGGAAAAGAATACCATTTCAATGCTTTTGTTTTTTTTCTTTCTCTTTTTTCTTTGCGATTCTGAAATACATCAGAAACTTGATTTACTTTATTTAACTGGCTTCTCTTAAACTTTTCTGCGTATTCAAAACATTGCAAGGAAGAAAAAGTATACAATAGAGAGAAGCAAATAAATTTGTAAAAAAAGGTATTTGAATAGAAACAAAAATTGTCTCCAAACAATGATCCTCCTTTGTTTCCCTTTGGAGCAATGTAGACACCATGCATACCACATACCCAAAAACTTCAACATCATCTAAGGACAGACGGCTCATGTCAGTTTCATGTTTATTACTTTGAAGAAAGTGAATTTCTTCATCAAGAGCTACTGTACCCTTAGCCATGTCCTCAAAGTCTCCAAGACTTAGTGTTCTCACTTACCGCAACAATTCTTTTAAAACCAAATATAAATTTAAAACAAAACATTTAAATCAAAGTAAATTAACTTCATTGGTATAATACTTTTTTCTTTTTCTTTTTTTCAATTTAGTGATGTATTTCATCTACCCAAAGTATGAGCCATAATCCTCGCATGGTCAGTAACAAATCAATACCAGCAAGGATTATTTTATTCTTACTAAAGACTGACAAAGTTTACACCCTGGTTTTCAGACATCGCTGTTTTCTAGGTGTGGATGTGGGTGGCTTTTGAAACCTCTCTCTTATTTGCTCTTTTCTGTCCAGAAAATCAACTCACTCTTGTAATAAAATGAAACCACTCCCCTCAGAGTGGTTCAATGGTTAGATCCATCTCACCCAGCTAGTTCATAAAAAAAAGCCTCAATTACAGAACCCTGGTATCTTGGCCCTAATTTGAGTAGGGATTTTTTTTTTTTTACTATAATCAACTATTTTAACAGCCTTCTTAGCTGGATCACCAAGTCAGTTCTCTTTTTCTTTTGAGTCATCCTGGTCTTTGATAACATTCTCTTACTCAAGAACATGCACTGGCTCCCTGTTGCCACCCTCATTAATCCCAGATACTGCCATCTGTCTTTCTGCCCTGGTCCTGCACAATTAACTGTGTTTCCAAATGCTGCTAAAAATTGACTTTCTTAGCAAGATTCTTATATTTTAGGCAATTAAATCTCCTAAAAAGGACCATGCGATTGTATCATAGTTCCTGCACTTCCTACCCCCTGAATGCCCTCCCCCCTCTTCCCATTCTTTTGAACTCTATAATCCCTCTGATGAAATTCTACCTCCACCATGAAATCTTCCTCAACCCCTCCAGCTTGCTTAGCTTTCAACCCTGCTAGGACTCCCATCACACTGATAATGATCACTTCTTAGTCCATCATCGGTTGTGTTGTATTGCCTGTTATACCACATATCTTCTGCTTGCCCCTCCAAATCCGTTCTTCATCCATCTCCGCCCTGTTCTGTGCCCCTGGAGGCTGACCTAGGTGGTCTACTGCAGTGGTTCTCAAAGTGTAACCCCAGGGCACGGCATCAAAATCAACTTGGAATTTGAGAGAAATGCAAACCATCATCAGTCTGCACACAGACCTATGGAATTAGTGACTCTGGGGATAGGTCCCAACAGGCTGCGTCTTAGCAGGCTCCCCAGGTGTTCCTGACCCATGCTCATGTTTGGTAACTACTAGTTGCATGCACAGACTCTCCTGTCTTCTGGCTTTATAGTTGGATTCAGCCTATGTGTAGCCCTAGCAGGAGATAGAATGGAAGAAAGACTGAGAGGCTGAGACTATTTTTTGTGGTCCCCCTATCCCTTTGAAAATGGTCACTTTATTAACCCCTTTGAGTGTGTCACTTGTTTCCTGTTGGTACCCTGACTTGTATCACAGCCATATTTATTATTAACTGAAATGACCGGACTATATTCTCGTTTCCCCTCTCTGCTTTTCTCTAATTTGCCAAGGTGTTGAGCAATGCTGGCCAGGGTTTTTCTTAATAGGTTCCTCAAAAACCTAGACCACTTAGGTGAGATTGGAGGCAGAATAACGCCTCCCCGCAAGACGTCCATATCCTCATCCCCAGAACCTATAAATACATAACCTTATATGACAAAAAAAAAAGAACCTTGCTGATGTGATTAGGGATAGGGATATGGGGAGATTATTTGGATTATGAGGGAAGTGAGGTCTAACCTAATTACTAAGGTTCTTAGGAAAGCAGGAACATCAAAGTCGGTGAAGGAGATATGACAAAAACAGCAGAGGGGAGAGAGATTTAAAGATAATATCTGTTGGCTTTGAAGATGAAAGAATACAGGAAAAGAAATGGACATGGATTTTCCCCTAGAACCTTCTGGAGGAACAGAGCCCTGCCAGCACCTTCACTGTAGCCTAGTAGGGCTCACAGACTCCTGGCCTCCAGCACTATAAGAGAATACATTTGTGTTTTTGAGCCACTAAGTTTAAGGTAATTTGTTACGGCTGCAATAAGAACCTAATACAGGTGGCTTATGGAAAATGGCCCTCTTAATCAAATAAATTTTGGAAATCCCACATACTATACCCTCCTGTTGGAGATTTTCAATGAAAACTGCCATGAGAAATATTACACTAAAGAATCTTTTCTAACTTCTTGAAATCAACTGCTTCCCAATTTCTTTTTCTAGGAAGACCTGTGAACATTCCACAGGCTAATAACAACAACAACAACAATAATAATAACAATGGCAGTTTACATTTATAGAGTGCTTACTACATTCCAGACACTATTACATTCCTAGTATTTAATTCTCCCAATAACCTTAAGAGATGGTCATTATTATTCTCATTTTAGAAAGTGGTAAACCGAGGTTCAGAAAATTTAAGTAATTTAGTTCATGTCCATGCCACTAGTATGTAGGATATCTCAGATTTAAAACTTCCCTTGACTCCGACACTCACATTCTCAACACTCAGCCCCACTCTCTATTCTTGAGAGACTCACTTGGAGAAACATTAAATAGACCCTGGCTACTCTATGGCTAAAATGAAATATTAATATGTAATATCCAACACCTTTACAAATACCACATGCATCTCTTGTCATAGTGTAAAACTTCCTGTGTTAATTCCATTGCTAACCTCAGGGTCAATTGCAGAATGGAAACCAACTGCACTCTGGTTCTAAAGCAATCGCCACTGGAGTATGTGCAAGGTCAAATGACCTTTCCACGCAGGAACAGCTTTCAGATACAAAGAAACTAAAGTATAGAAATGTCACCTGGCCCTGTCACTTCATTTGCTTTTTTTCTTCCACATTAGGAATTACTGTCAGTGAGAACACACAATTTCCCAAAAGTTGACAATTCAACTATTTTGGCATCTAACTTTAAAAATTACCATTATTACTTTTAGCATATGAGCGATTTCTTACAGCCTAGTGGTTTGCAGAGTTTTTTCTTGACCCTTTTACTAATGATGGGATGACATACTTTATTTTTCAAAGTCCTTCCTAGATTCTATCAATAGTAAGACACTATTTTTTTAAATTGCTATTGAGAAAAATAAAACCACAGTTAAATCATCCTTTATCTCTATCGCCTTTATTTGGATGCTACAAGGTTTGGTCATGAGACCAAAAATTGGAAGTCATTAAATTCATTTCTCTCATGCATTAAAAACTCAGCGTTGTGAATAATTTGGCAGGTAGGTTAGACAGAGTGCTAATCTTCTGTATGATTCTTGGATGGTTACTAGCTTTGTCTTATGGAGACAGAAAGTGAAGAGTAATTATTTATGCAGCATAACACACAGCTGATGCACAAGTAAAGTTGTTAATAAATAAGGATAAGGACAATCATAATCATTATCATCAACATCATAACAAGGTCATATACTAAATGCCAGGCAATACCCCAAACACTTAACACAAATTTACCCTGTTTTACCAGGGTAAAATAAAGAAAACTTAAAATTTACCATCTTAACCATTTTTAAGAGTATACGTCAATGGCATTAAGTATATTCACATTGTTGGGTGACCATCCAACTCCAGAAGTTTCTCATCTTGCAAAACTTTAAGCTATGTGCCCGTTAAACACTAACTCCTTGTCCCCAATTTTCCCGGTCCACTCTACTTTCTGTCTCTGTGAATTTGACGACTCTAGATACTCACATAAAAGGAATCACACGAAACTTGTTCTTTCATGACTGGTTTATTTCACTTAGCACGATGTCCTCAAGGTCTGTCCATATGGTGGCATGTGTCAAAATCTCTCCTTGCTTTTTAAGGCTGAATAATATTCCACTGTACCTATAGATCACATTTGGCTTAACCATTCATCCACCAGTGGACACGTGAGTTGCTTTCACCTGTTGGCTGTTGTGAACAAAGCTGCTAGGAACATAAATACACAAATATCTCTAGTCCTTGATTTTAATTATTTTACATATGTAGCCAGAAGTAGAATTGGATCATATGGTAATTCTAGGTGTAATTTTTTAAGGAACTGCCATATTATTTTCCACAGAGGCTGTGCTATTTTACATTCCCACCAACAGTGCTCATGGGTTCCAATTTCTCCACATCCTTGCCAATACTTGTCACTTTCTGGTTTTTTGGTAGTAACTATCCTAACAGGTGGAAGGTGTAAGGGATTATTTTTATCTCCATTTTGTAAGTGAGGAAACTGAGGCAGAGAGGCTAAATAACCTGCTCAAGGTCACATTATTATTAACTGGTGGAGAACTAAGACTCAAACCCAGGTAAGAGTTTTGGAGTCCATGGCTGTTCTCTACTGATCTTCTGAAAATTAGAGCAGCTACAACTTATGGAGTACTTACTAAGTGCCAAGCACTGCATTTTACTTTAATTATTTCACTTAATTCTCACAACTAGTCTCCGAGAGAGTTGTTATTATTGTATCTACTTTTCTAATGAGGAAGACAGAAAGAAATTAAGTACAGTTGTCCCTTAGTATCTGTGGGGAGTTTGGTTACAGGACCTCCTGCAGATACCAAAATCCGTGGATACTTAAATCCTTCGTACAAAATGTCATAGTATTTGCATATAATCCAAACACATCCTCCCATATACTTTTAAATCATCTCTAAATTACTAGTACAATGTAAATGTTATGTATATAGTCATTATATTGTTTTTTATTTGTATTATTTTTTATTGTTGTTATTTTTGTGGGTTTTGAAAATATTTGTGATCTTTGATTAGTTGAATCCATAGATGCAGAAGACACAGATATGAAGGGTCAACTGTAGATTGTCCAGGTTACTTAGCTAGTAAATAACAGAGCTGGGATTCAAATCCAGATGCTGAATCCAGGGGTTGAATAATTAACCTTTACCCCATGTTGAATTTTGGACAAATAATCATCCCATTAAATTCTTTGTCATTCTATGTGTCCTCAGTAGTGATAAGTTCCCCATCCCTGTAGCTAATCAAAGTCCTTTAAATTGGATTTCATCGTGACATGGATCTTTTCACTGCCTGAGAGAGGTTGTTGCTGGCTTTTGAATGCAATTTCTCAGGGCTTTCCGATGAGCTAAGTGAGCTGAAACATGTACGCCCAGTGTAACATTCCTTCCCAGGCAGGGTCCAACATTTCACAAGGACTGTGACTCTTAAACAAGCCTCTCATTTACCACTTGGTCCTTCCCAGTTACCTCATTGTTGTCCTTAAGATATTTTCCTCCAATAGGTAATGCTAAAAACAAAACTTTCTCACGGCTTCTCTTGATAGCTTTTCCCTCAAATTTATCATCATGTCTTTGGAGCTGACAAGCAAATTTTACTACCCTCACTCTTTGGTGTGCCCCAAAGACCAATGTCTTGGTGTCCTTCAGAAACTCTAAGTCTTCCCAACTATGTATGAATTGGCTTTGTCAAACACGAGCCCTCAAAGAAATGGGAAATGCTATTCAGAATAATGGGATGTATGCACTGATGAATGGTTATGAGCACAGACTTTGGAGCTCACCCAGGCTAGCTTCAAATCCCCGCTCAACCATTTCCTAGATGTTTTACTTTTCATCTCACCGAGCCTCAGTTTCCCCATCCGGAAAGCATGGATTTAAAAAAAGTGTCTGTGACATACAGTTTTAAGAGGATCAAATTAGATCATATTCATCAAAATAGTAGCATGGTATTTGGCACGTGTTAAAGTCTCTGTCATGTTGCCTGTTCTATTAAATCTCACCAGCTAGATGAATAGCATTCCAAGGGTGGAAGTTAATTCTCATTGTCATGTCTGACAAAGAGCCTTTTACATAGTAGGTGATCAAGAAATCTTTTTGAATGACGATTGCTCATCAGATTCATGGAATAGCCAAGATGTTTTCAACATTGTGTCTACACGATCCAAAAATCACAAAGTTTCAAAACTAAGGAACGGCAAAGGTAAAGGTGAAGAGAGTGTGGAGGCCAGGGGAAGCAAGCCTGGGAGACAGGCACGCACAGGAATTCCAGAAGTCATCATCCTGTGAGATCCACACGTAAAGATTCCTGATGCTTCAGGCCAAAAGGAGTTGGCCGGAGTCTCTGTGTGAAGAGACGAGTTGTTGAGCAAAGGTCTGCGTGTCTAAACAATGTCAGCATCTTGCCCACCGAAGTTGTCCTGACACTTCTCACCAGCGATTATTCCACTTTTCCACACCCACGCATTAGGAAATGTGTTCTCTCTAGGACATCCTAGGCCAAAACTTCTCCATTTGGACCTTTGAATGCAGTCAGGTCTGGAAGCATTTTGCTTGCAGTTGGAATGTTGTAACGTTGTACTAGAAAGCCGGCCCAATGCTTACATCACTGCTGGAATTTGAACTCTCTCCCTTTGCTTGTTGTTCTAGAACCGAGATTCACAATATGGTAGCCACTACGCACATATGCCTATTGAAACTTAATTGAAATTAAATAAAATTTGTATCAGTTCTTCAGTCTTGTTAGACATATTGCAAGTGCTCAGTAGCCCTTTGTGTATTGGAGCAGATGTAGAACATTTCCATCATCATAGAAAATTCTATTGAGCAGTACTGCTCTAGAAAATAAGTTCAAGTATCGTGGAACAAATGATTCACATGGCAAATAGTGTCATAGCTTCTTGGGGAGCAAGGGGAACTATTATTTCCCTGCACACTCTGGTACTTTTAATATGCCATAAATTCCTTGACATATCTCCTGTGAAATTGTGGAATCTAATTCCCCTTCTTTTGAATGTGGATGAAAATTGGTGACTTGCTTCTCAGCTGACAGCCAGCATTAAGCTCTAGACATGTAAGTCTTTTGATGATTCCCGCTTCCAGCCTTTGAGCTATTCCTAGCTAATATCAGGTAGAGCAGCAACAAAATGTTTCCACTATATTCTGTCTATGTTGCAGATTCATGAACCAAAGAATATTGTTGGCTTCAGCTATTACATTTGGGGTGGTTCATTATATATCAATAGGTAACTAAAATATACATATACTCAAAAAGTGGCACATTTTTAATGAAGTATCTTTAGTGAAATATCTTTAATGAATCTTTAACGAAGTTCGGACTATGACGAAAAGAGATTAGATGAACACAAGAGTCCTTCTCCTCAGTACCTGAATGAAATATCAATGGTCAGAACATGAAACAAATAGAAACAATAGGAGAATTATGATATGCTTTTAAAAATGCGAACTCCCCCACCATCTGAATACACAAACTCTACCTCTGGTCTGTACCCTTCCTCCAGCCCATTCTCAATGGCTAAGAAATGGCAACATCTTTTTGTACTCACTCTCCAGATGTCAGAACTTCCAATTCCATGGAAGCTCTAGAGTTTTCCATAGGCATTACAGTGTGATTGGAAGAGGACTTGTCTTGATACTGTACCTGCAAAGAAGTCTTGATGCTGTTAATAATATTATCTGTGACAGTTAAAATAGCAAAGATTTCTAAAGATGCTTCTATTTTTAATTTACAAAAAATTGAGAAATGTTTATTGTCCCTATAAAAATATTTTTCTTAGGGTCAGGCATGGTGGCTCATTCCTATAATGCCAGCACTTTGGGAGGCCACGGCAGGAAGATTGCTTGAGGCCAGGAGTTCAAGACCAGCCTGGGCAACATAGTGAGATGACCCCATCATCAACTCAACAAAAAATAAAATTATAAAAAACATTAGCCAGGCACAGTGGTGCACACCTGTAGTCCTAGCTACTAAAGAAGTGAGGCGGGAGGATTGCTTGAGCCCAGGAGTTTGAAGTTCCAGGGAGCTATGATTGTGCCTCTGCACTCCAGCCTAGGCAACAGAGCAAGACCTGGTCTCTAAAAAAATTAAAAACAACAGCAACAAAAAATACTTTTCTTAATCTGCTTTCATTTTGATTCGTTTTTGATTTTCCCAAAAGTAGACCCTGAGAAAAAGACTTGGGTAGAAGTAGCTTATTTGAGTGTGGTGGATGGGTAGAAAGGAAATGAGCAAGACCAAATACAAGGGTACATTGTCAAGTCGATGGCTACTAGGCAATACTGGAAGTTTAATCCCATCTGACTGTCAAAGAAGCTTGATCCACCCCAGAGGAATAAAGGAGGAAGCACTTACCCATTGGCTCCTATTTTTGGTGGATCAAATGCTGCCCACAGACTGGCTGAAGCATGAGTAGAGTCAGTTGTCTCAGGTTGGCTGAAATATGAGGTAAGGATAAGAGAAGATTGGAAGCTTCGAGTTGGTACATAAGATGTGTCTGATACAGTCCAGCTTTTGAACCCTCAGCTATGCTTTTGCTCTCTAAATTCAAACAATGACTGCCTCCTTCAACATAAGACCACCATCTCTGCAAAGATTTAATGCAAAGGGGTCAGTGAACCAGGTAGCATATTACCGCTGCAGCCTGCCCTGAAGCTATAAATGACATTCAATTCATCTCTCTTCCACCAGGCATGCAAGATACCTATGATGGTTCATTTTAGGTGTCCACTTGACTGGATTAAGAGATACCCAGATAACTGGTAAAGCATTATTTCTGAATCTGTCTGTGAGGGTGATTCCAGAAGAGATGAATATGTGAATCAGTGGGCTAAGTAAGGAAGATCCACCCTCACCCAATGTGAGCAGATACCATCCAATCATCTGAGGGCCTGGATAGGACTAAGAGGCAGAGGAAAGGCAAATTCTCCCTCTCCCTCCCTCCCGCTCTCTCTCCCGCCGATCGGACGAGCGGCGGGGCGGGAACGCGGGTCG
>CAUYPO010088563.1:0-12014 GCA_963574435.1 Cheirogaleus major
TAGGGATATGAGAAAGGCTAAGCAATCTCACTATTCATTTGGCACCTAATTTCTGACCCAGGATGGTGAGGCAAACACATAAAAGGCTCTTAAGTTAATCAGAGATTAAATAATCCAAATTTTGGATAATGGAGTGTTAAGTATAATTTTGTTTTATCCATAATTAGGGGTTATCTATAAATTGTCTTCCTCTCTCACAGAGCCCTCCCTCTGACATTTTCTTACCCCACCTCTACCTCCACTTGCATTAATTAATTTATTTTTATTTCTATTTCTGTTCATTGATGTTCTTATTATATACCTTTGTCCAGTATTTCAAAGACTATTAAGGACAATGTTTTAGTTCTTCGTATTTACGAGGACATAGTCTCTTCATGAGAAAACATAGAAGGTATATGAAATGATATTTGGCTTCACTTCATATGAAATACATGTCAAATTTTGATACACATTTTCAGTCTTCCTACAGGTGGGAAGACGTCCCTTTTTTACATATTACCTGTGGAAATAGTTCTTTGTAGAAATCAAGGCAAGAAGCCAATCCTACATTTCAGTCAATGTCAAGATGGAAGCAAAGGAACTGTGGTGGTGGGGGTTCAGAATCTTAGGATGGGCAATGAATTTTTCTACAGGTCAGAGAATAAAGTTATCTAGATCTGTAGAGCAGAGAGTGCTATCAGTTGATATCTGAGCTACCTACCCCTAAGGTGATAATAAAGAAGACATAAGAGAAGCTTATCAAAGCTTTATTTAAAAGAGATAAACGTGCATATAACCCAAATATAAAAACCATGATAGTACATCAATACAGTCATTAAATCAATGGAGCCATTACATAACAGAAGTGTTATAATGACATGGGAAATGTCCATGAACTGTGAGGTGAAAAAATATAGAAAATCACTGTGCTAACCGATATCAACTTTGAAAAAGTACTTATAAAAATACATTGAATATAGTTTGGCCAAAATATTAACTGCAGTGTTTTATTACAGATTATGATTATCTTCTTCCATATAATTTCTATATATTCTAAAATTTTCATATCTTTGTTTTATGATAAGGATATTTCACTATATATAAATGTTATACTGTGCAATTTCATCCACCAACTTATTAGATCTTTTTATAGTCAATGTCACATTAAATTAGAATTTAAGTAAATAATGTTTAAAAAGAGCAGAGGTTATTTTCAAAGGTTAAGCTAAAAAAAAACCATAATATTTTATTTATAAAATAAGCATAGCATTTAGACTTATTGTAATAATCAAAAACTAGCTTAACATTATGTGATTTTTGAATTATTATTAAGTACAAAACAGGCCTATGTTGGGGGTGAATATAATGCCTATTTTGTTAATTTTGTCTACTACTTTTCTCTATCTTTCCTTATTCCCTTCATTCTAAATTTTAAAAAAAGTTTAACATTTTAATCACTATTGAATATTTAGACCATTGAATGTTTTGTTTTGTTAACGGAAGTAATATGGAAGATGCTTCTAGAATTATGGAGACTAACAATGAAGTAGGACCTAAAATCAAAAGTAGGTTCTTAGTTTTATGGTTCTTCATGTGAGAGGAGTTTCCATCTAACTGTTGTATCAACTTCATCATCAAAATTTTCTAGCTCCTGCTCTTTAGAGAGTTCTAAGAATATCTAAGTGAGAGAAAATAAAGTAAGTAAACAAAAATGTCAGGGTATTTCTGAAACATTGATTCACTCAAAGGTCAACTGGGTGATGCTCACTTGTTTAAAGAAAACCCACCTGCTCCAAGGTAGCCTGAGAGAGGCTATATTCTTCCAGGTCGAAAGAGTGTTTCACTGCATTTAAAAGGACTGACATTAGTGGCTTATACATACTTTTCCCCAAAAGTGTTTTCAAAGTCATGCAACATACACAGCAACTTCAAACCCATTAGATACTTTAAGATATAGGCCAAATAACTAAGTTTCCTTGAAAGATAAATTAAAGAAGAGTGCTAATATGTCTAATCAAAAGATAGCCATGAATGAATGTATTCAATTCCCAATAAACTCTCCCTCTAAAAAGCTCCTTGTCTCCTATTATAGTATTTATCCTTTTGATTCTTTACCTATGTGTGGACTCCAAATCAACTGTCAAGATTAGTTTATTCTACATTATAAATCTTTGGAGGGGTCCACTCTATGCTGGCTCCCTTTTAATGAATCCCATACTTCATAAACATACAGTATGAACTCTGGTCAGTGTCTCAGACTAGTTTAGAAGCCCCTTTCCAGTCTAGGCTTGTATCTCACTTGTCTGTGTTTTCCTTCTCTGACCTTTAATCAGTCATCCAATTGTTGGCTCCATATGTTTGCTCCTGGTACCCCCAGATTTCATAAATATGGAGACCCTAAAAGCTCATCTTGGTACTCTTTTGGATGACATTCTGATAATTATCCTTCAATACCATGCACTGGGATCATGATAAGAAACAGCCCTGGTAACTCTGTTTCAGTCTGGCAGGATAGGGTGACCTGACTCACTTGCTACTGGGCTTCCTTGTCAGCACAGAAACAATCAGGTGGAGCAAGTCTATGTCTAGGGCCACTGCTCCATTTTCTTCAAGATTTTTAAGACTATTCTACTGGAGGTTTCCCAAGTTTTGATTGATTATTTAATTGTTCTACTTGAAATTACATAGTATTTTATGTAATTCTATATAAAAATATGCAATTAATACATAAAGTCTTATTTAAATATGCCCAAACTTACCTGACTCTAATTTGAAAAAGGCCTGACCTAGAGGGCGAACATCTTCCACAGGTAACTTATATGACATTAAGGAAGAATATCTGGGAGGAAGAAAGAGTGAGATTAATCATTGTGATTCAGTGTTATAATATTGGGGAGGAATAGCCAAAATAACAACATAATTTTTAAAGTTTTCTTTAAATAAAAAAGTAGTCTAATTTGGTACAGCATGAATCCTTGTCAAATATTTTATCTTCAGTCATAAAAAATGTCTTAACAAGAACAATCTGGTTGTGCCTAATTTAATGTTAAAGATAAATTCTGAGAAATAAGCTCAGATAAAGAATCTTTCATACTCAGCCTGTGCTTTCTTACTGTACTATATTTCTTACCCACTCTCAAAGGATATCTTTCTAGAATCTTTGCCTTATTTTTCCCCTTTGCCTTTAATTTTCGATCTCTCCTATAAGAATTAAAATCTGTTGAATGTTCCCCTATTAAAACAATTTTTTCCTTGACCTCCAAATTCTTCCCCCAAAATAAGTTCATCCATGACCTCCATGGTGCACAACACAATGAACACTCTTCAGTCCTTATTTTCAAATAGCATTTAAGCTTATTTCAAACAGCTTCTCAGAAGTCTTAAATAAAATTGTACATATCCTCCTTAAAATTCTCTCTCTCTCTCTCTCTTACTCTCTCTCTCTCTCTTTCTCTCCCTCTCAGCTTCTGAGACAACCACACTTTTATAACTCTCCAGGCTTGCACTGTTTAATAGGGTGGCTACTAGATACATGTGGCTATTTAAATTTAAAATAACTAAAACAAACAAAATTTCAATTTCAATTCCTTGGTCACATTAGCCACATTTGAAGTGCTCAGTAGCCATATATAAGTAGTGGCTATCATATTGAACAGCACAAATATAGGACATTTCCATTATCAGAGAAATTCTAATGGATAATGCTGTTCTAGACACTCTTTAGCATTTGTTGCTATGGTTGTGGTGGTAGTGGTAGTTTTTACGGAAAGAAAATTTATTTTCTTCCTTAATCCCATTTCAAAGCTGAGAGTGCCTGAGCTACATCCTAGAACCTCTTCGTTTTCTATCTCTGCTGGTGACCTCCCCATTCTCCTAGTTTAATTGTGTTCTATATGTTCAAAATGTCCCACTTTGTTTATTGCCATACCAGATCTCAATGACCTCCCCCTTCTCTTCGGAGCCACAGGTCTATATCTCTATATGTGAGCATCTCCGCTTAAATACCTCTTTACACATCTACCATATAAACTTTCTTTCCATCTTTTGCATGTGTAGAGATCATTCTTGATTTAAGTTCTTTACACATGCTGTTTCCTCAAAACAGGGTCTCCTATCCCTGCTTTTCATCTGCCAAACCCTGCTTTGTCTTAAAGCCCTACCTCAATGACATATCCTCATTCATTCATATCTTCATTTGCTTAATAGCCTAACCTCCATGAGATTGTAAGCACCCTAAGAAGAACCTTGTCTATTTTACTGACTACTCAATACATAGCCTCCAGCACATAGTAAATGTTCAATAAATATTATTAAAAATAAATGAATAGAAGTAGTATATAAGAAAATATTATACATCTTTCAATTAAACTCAGCCTCATTCTGCTGTTCACATGAGTTTGATTGTCCTTGCTTGTAACTCATAACTGACCATACACAACTTTAAAAAAAAAGTAGGGAGGATCGAATGATATATAATCAAATAATTTAGGATACAGTCTATCTTTCTCAAGCATGTGAGTCTGTGTTATTGAGCTTTTGATGCAATTTTATATTCAATAAAATGCTATAGGTTAATACATTATTTTCATTGTCTATTTACAAAAATCATTAAATTGATGGTTTAACTTGTACTTTGTTCTTAATCTATAAGCCATTCCACTGTTTACACACACACATACATACACACCCCATCTACACTTTCTGAGGTCTGAAACACTCACTGAAAATAACTTTTCAATTGCTGTCTTTTTTTTTTTTGTTTTAAGAGTCTCCCTATGTTTCTTAGGTTAGGCTCAAACTCCTAGGCTCAAGGGATCCTCCCACCTCAGCCTCCCAAGTATCTGGGTCTACGGGTATGTGTCACTGCACACAGCTGCTGTTTTTAGGAAAAATGCATCCTAGTGACCCCTAAACAACTTGTTTTGTAATGAACAAGTCAGCTCAGCCTTTCTCCTCCTGTCCAGACTAGTATAAGACTAAATAATGCTGGTACTAGGAAATACTCATACTTGTCACCTACACCAAAAACATCCTTTACCTTTCCAGCCGAGCAGCCTGTGGAAAAAACTTCAAAATCTCTGTGTGGAGAGCTTCCACCTGAGTGGGTTCTTTAATTTTTATTTCTAGTAAATAATCTTTACCAAACTTGCTTTTCAGATGTTGAATGGAACCAATACACCTAGTCCAGGGAAGAGAAAGGTGAATTGAAAGAAAAAATACTTGTCTCTTAATTTCTTCCCCAATTCCCAGTGCAGAAAAAGGTATTTAATCATACATTCAAAAGCTGAAGAGCATGAGCTGTCCTCAGCAAACTGAAATTCTTTCTGCAAGAACATGGTAATCAAATGCTGGCTCTGCATGGGCACCCACCTCAGCTTTCCTGATACCATGATGGCCACACGGTCGCACACAGCCTCAGCCTCTGCCATGTAGTGGGTGGTCAAGAGGGCACCCCTCTCCTTGTTTTTAACAATGTTCTTAATTGCCTGCCTAAAGATAAAGTAAGGGATTGTTTGGATTTAGAAAGTAATTTATGAAAATAAATGAATAGGAACAAGTATGAAATCTAAAAAGAAAAATATTAGATTATAAGAGAAAATCATTGCTATAGAGAGAAATAAAAATTGTGCTGCATTACATAATCATATTAATTAGCTTCATATAAAGAAAAATAGAGTATTGGAAAATAGTGAGTCTACTAATGTTTGAAAAAAAAAGTTGGAGTAAAAATAGAGAAATACCACACTATAGGACTGCCAGTAACTGAAAAATAAAATGGAAGAAGAATAAACAGACAGGGGGAAGATGAGTTAAGAGAAGGAAAACCCCATCAAATATATTCAAGAGTCTATTTGAATCTTAAAATGTCTATTTCTTTCTTCCTCAATGACTTTTCAATGCTATACTGGGTTTCATTGATTTAAACAGGGATGTGAGTATCAAAGTTAATGGAGCAAAATGTAAAAAGCAAATAAACAAAAAACCAACTCAAGATGTATACTATTGACTTTGACACTTAATATTCATCCTCCTCACCATATCTGCTGCTGCCCTTTGGGGTCCATCCCAGTCGACGGCTCATCCAGAAGCACCACCGACGGGTTTCCCAGGATGCTCAGCGCGAAGCACAGCTGGAAAAAAAGCAACAGCCTGTCCAGCACCCATCTATGGCAGTATGCAGAGTAATCCTAAACCCTGCCGTACCTTTCTCTTCACTCCCTCTGATAAGGTCTTCACAGGAATCTTAAGTAGTTCCTGGAACTGAAGAGCTTCCACCAATCTGACAAAAAAATGGTGTGATTTTACATGAGATATATGGCAAATGTAACTATCTAAAACAAGAGTATGGAAAACTCTAAGCACTATTAATCTGAAAATAATGCATTTAAGTATCATTAACATTTTCATAAATAAATAATGAATCATATGATTTTGTTTGTATCCAGATTTTCAATTGTTTTATTTGCATAAAAATTTAAAGACTTGTTTATGATCTCTTTTCCATATATAATGAAGAAACTACATGTCTTTCCTCCAGCTAAAAATTGTGAATGAGACAATGTGTCTGTACCGTGAAATACTAAGAGCAGCATCCTCTTTACCCAGTCCATTCACAGCTGCATACAACTCCAGGTGCTCTTTCATTGTAATGTTGGGCCACAACGAGTTTTCCTGAGGGCAGTACCCCAAGAACTTGGGGCTGTGGTCTTCCTGTCGCCTCACTGATGCTCTGCTGTCTTGTAATACCACCTACATAGGACAAGGAATGTCAGATCCACCTTTGGCTTTTTCTCTAATCCCTCTTCTACTAAAGAAGATAAAAGAGGCCATTAAGCTGCAATATTTTTTAAGGATGCAAGAGAAATTCTTTCATCTGTTTATTCATTTTCTGAAAAAAAAGCTTGATTTACTGATAGGAATAAAATAGGAGGATAACAACTATATTTAAAATGAAATTTCCTTCACATGTCACATACCACTCCTGCAGTTGGCTTTGTGCACCCAGTTATCATTTTAATAGATGTACTTTTACCAGCTCCATTGTGTCCTAGTAATCCCAAAACTTCACCTGGAAGAAAGAGTCACCATCAGTATTTGTGCTTTCAAGGTTGACTGACCTAAAATTGCAAATTGTCCTATAACATTTTGAAACAAAATAACATTTTGTAACAAATACTCAGTTGGCACATTGATAATTTCCTATATTACAACATTAATAGAAAGAATTTTGATCTTCCCAATCCAAGATCGAGTTTCTTGCCACTTGAACTGGCACATAATTTTTGAAGTAGAAAAGACCTCTCTGCTGACATGTGAATAATTTTTATAATTACATGTTAACTAACATATATGAACAATCTTAAAGAATAGGAATGTATCCACTTCATAGTCCTAAGCCTATAAAGTAAGGAACATTCTAATAAAAAAAGCACTTATCCAAACCTTTTTTAACACAGAAGGAAAGATTTCTAATGGCTATTTTCTTCTTTCTTATTGAAAAGCAACTTTTCTTTTTCTCCTTATATTCCTTATGTAAACAGCTTGCCATTATGACTGGTTTCTGGAAAATATGATAAAGCATGATTTTCCTGTTAAATTTCAGATAGTCTATGAATTCAAGTTTTATCTTCCATTTCCTAGTCTATGAACCTAATCAAATTTTGTGCCAGGCTGAAGAGATTCAACCCCTTTTGTCAAATAAAATGCCCAAGTGTATGTTCATAAATAAAAGCTACTTTGTCAACTACTTACAAAACTAATTCCTAATTTAATAATTCCCTTTGCATTATGCTGAGCCTCTATCCTTCCCCTTTCCACTAATTTCATTCCCAGTTTATGCCTTATTGATTATCATACATTGTAAATTCATTTGTTCTTTTTCATATGCTATTCACAGTTATTATTACTATTCCAGTATAATGCAAAATGAAATAGTAACTCTTGAAAAAGATGTGAGATTTTGTTAAAGTTGATAAAGATATCAGAGAACTTCTTGAATTACACTGATAAATGAAGAGCTGGTAGATTAAGACCCACAGAAAAGGAAGAAGAGAAAATTAAAAGAATGAGGAGAGGGTAGATACTTCAGAAGAGAATGATTTGAATATGGCCTACAAATAAATATATTACAAAAACAAAAGCAAGTCTTCAAAATAAAAACCAACATTTCATCAACTCTGCAGGACAAACTAAGTATCTCAGTATTTCATTAAGGGTGTAGTCATGGGCTTTCACCTCATTCAGGTTTGGAGTAGTGAGTGCATTTGCTGTTTTGACTCTTTCAGCTTGAACATCTTCATCTTCTTCTCCTGGCTCTTCTGGATTTGGATGAGTTTCTCTACTTCTTGGAGAGATTCTACAGAGAAAATGCAATTCTAGCTATACAACAACTATCAAGAAAATGTAAACCCCTATTATTGGATTATAATTAATTTATTACCACAAGATTCCCCTTGACAGTTATAATACCTTCAGTAGCAAAGACCCTTGAAATCCTCTTCAACTCTTTCTTCTCTTTGAAACCTCTTATCCCATCTGTCAACTGGCTCTATCACTTCATTCTTTTGAATTCTCTTGAATATGGACTGATCAGTCTTTTAGTCCATCCCAATCCAGGTCACCGTCACTTTACCTCACAAAAGACTACACTAATTGGCTTTTCTTGCCTTTTCAAAACATTCCGCATACTAATATTGAACACCAGTTTGTTATTGCGCCTTCTACTCAGGGACTGATAATGGCTGTAAGCAGTAGGAAAGCAAACTTTGTTGCCTAACCACTTCTTATAGAGATGCACAGGACAAAAACTCGACTTGCCTAAAATCACTTGCCTAGGACCCATGACTTAGAAACTAAATATCCCTGAACCCAATCTAATTCTGTTTATTTTTTTTCTAAATAGTATTGTCCAGTATGCCTAGCCAAGAGCTGGATAGTAAATCCACCTTAACAAATTGATGTTAAATGTACTGTAAAAAATATGTAATATTTAAATTACATTTGGATGTCAATTAATATTCTCCCAACCTGAAAACTGGATCTTCCCTCATTATTTCATTTCCATACTTCATTTCCAGATGTCTCAGGACAAAAAGGAAAATGACACTCTGAAGGTATGGCTAAAGACAAAGAAAAATAATTAGAATTAGCATCACCATGGCATGCAAAGATGGTAAATTTAATGTTATGTGTTTTTTATTACAATTTAAAAAGCTGAAAAGAACTTGAAAAACTTGAAAAATAAATGCAAGTTTTTTTATATATTGGCTAAAAACAAATAAGTACTGAACCATGATGAAAGGACTTCAAAAAGTTTAAGGATAAAACAGCATGGTAAGGGTACAAAAATAGAGACATAGACCAATGGAACCGAATAGAGAACCCAGATATAAAACCACCTATGTACTGTTGACTGACCTTTGACAAAGCAGACAATAATATACACTGGGGAAAAGAAGCCCTATTCAATAAATGGTCCTGGGAAAATGGGATAGCCACATGCAGAAGTATGAAACAGGAACCCTATCTCTCACCACTCACAAAAATTAATTCAAGATGGATAAAAGCCTTAAATGTAAGGCATGAAATCATAAGAATTCTATAAGAAAATGTAGGGAAAACTCTTCTAGATATTAGTCTAGGCAAAAAATTTATGACTAGGACCCCAGTGGCAATTACAGCAACAACAGCAATAAATTAATGGGACTTGGTTAAATTAAAAAGTTTCTGCACAGCTAAGGAAATAACCAACAGAGCAAACAGACAACCTACAGAATGGGGGAAAATATTCACAAGCTACACATCCAATAAAGGCCTAATATCTAGAATCTACAAAGAACTCAAACAAATCATCAAGAAAAAAACAAACAACCCCACTAAGAAGTGAGCAAAAGACATAAACAGAAGTTTTTCAAATGAAGATAGACAAATGAACAACAAACATATGAAAATATGCTCAACATCACTAATCATCAGGGAAATGCAAATTAAAACCACGAGATATTACCTTACTCCTGTTAGAATGGCTTTTATTAAAAAGTCCAAAAACAATAGATGCCGGCGTGAATGCAGGAAGAAAGGAATGCTTATACACTGTTGGTGAGACTGCAAATTAGTACAACCCCTATGGAAAACAGTGTGGAGATTTCTCAAAGAACTAAAAGAAGATCTACCATTCAATCCAGCAATACCACTACTGGGTATCTATCCAAAGGATAAGTAGTCATGTTACCAAAAAGACATCACACTTGTATGTTTATTGCAGCACAACTCACAATTGCAAAGATCTGGAATCAACCCAAGTGCCTATCAATTCATGAGTGGATTAACAAAATATGGTACATGTATACCATGGCGTATTATTCAGCCATTAAAAGGGATGAATGAAAGTCTTTTGCAGCAATTTGGAAGGAATTGGAGACCATTATCCTAAGCGAAGTATCTCAATAATGGAATAACAAATACCACATGTACTCTCTAATAAATTGGAACTAACCAATGGGCACACAATACACAGAGGGTGATAAAAGTCACTGGAAATCAAGTGGGGGAAGGAAGAGTTGGGGAGGTGCAAAACCCCATCTAATGGGTACAATGAACACTATTCAAGTAATGGGCAAGCACATTTATAACCCTTATTCAAGCCATGTAACAAAAACATTTGTACCCCTTTAATATTTTGAAATAAAAAAATTTAAGAATTTTAGAAAAGAAAAAACTATGCATGGATTTTAAACATTTTTTGTACCAAAATAACTTGTGCTAACTTGTTATAACATGGTTGAATAGAACATGAATTCTGTAAAATTTGAAGCAAGAACAAACATCAAACTTATGGTATAGCTTGGGTATAAGATTAGTGAAATTATTGATGCTTTATGAAAAGTTTATAGAGACAATGCCCCCCACAATATCAGCAGTTTAGCAATAGATAACACATTTTAAGAAGAGATGAAGGCCACAGCAGCAGATCATCTATATAAATTCATGAGAGAATAATTCATCTTGTTTGTGTCCTGAAGAGGACTGACAATGGCCAACAATGGTCAACACTGTAGACATCCCAATTGACTCAGCTTATATAATTCTGATGAAAAAATTAAAGTTTATTAAACTTTTCACATGATGGGTAACAAAACTGTTGTGCCCTGCTCAGCTGCAGACAAGAGCAGATCATTCAATGGAAATTTTATACAAGTGGGATCAAGATTCTGAAACATTTTTTCAAAGAACTGTGACAAGAGATGAAACATGGCTTTACTAGTATGATCCTGAAGATGAAGCACAGTTAAAACAATCTGGTCCAGTCAAAGCACAAACTGGTCATATGCAAAGGTCATGGCAACAATTTTGGGGGATATTCAAGGCATTTTGCTTGTTAACTTTCTAGAGGGCCAAAGAAGAATAACATCTGCTTATTCTGAGAGTGTTTTGGCAAAATTAGGAAAACTTAAGCAGAAAAATGCCTGGGAAAGCTTTTTCCAACACGATAATGTTCCTGCTCATTCCTCTCAACAAATAGGGACAATTTTGTGGGAGTTTCAGTGGAAAATCATTAGGCATTCACCATACACTCATGTTCTGGCTCATTCTGAAATGCTTTGTTTCCTAATCTTTAAAAATGTATACATAGCACCCAGTTTTCTTCAGTTAATCACGTCAAAAAGGCTGCATTAAACCAAAACCACAATGAGATACCACCTAACCCCAGTGAGAATGGCCTGTATCAAAAAATCCCCAAACAACAAATGCTGGTGAGGATGTGTAGAGACAGGAATACTCTTACACTGCTGGTGGGACTGTAAATTAGTGCAGCCTTTGTGGAGAAGAATTTGGAGATACCTCAAACAGCTAGAAATAGAAATACCATTCGACCCTGCAATAGCATTGTTGGGCATCTACCCAAAGGAGCATAAGTCATTCTATTATAAAGACATCTGCACCCGAATGTTTATTGCAGCACAATTCACTATTGCAAGGTCTTGGAAACAACCCAAGTGCCCGTCAATTCAGGAATGGATAATTAAAATTTGGTA
>CAUYPO010088564.1:0-13267 GCA_963574435.1 Cheirogaleus major
TCCCGAGTAGCTGGGACTACAGGCATGCGCCACCATGCCCGGCTAATTTTTTCTATATATTTTTAGTTGGCCAATTAATTGGTTTCTATTTATAGTAGAGACGGGGTCTCGCTCTTGCTCAGGCTGGTTTCGAACTCCTGAACTCAAGCGATCCGCCCGCCTCGGCCTCCCAGAGTACTAGGATTACAGGCGTGAGCCACCGCGCCCGGCCGTTTTTGTTGCTTTAAATTGGTATAGTTAAATATTTCTTTTTAAAAAATCCTTATCTGTGATTTCTTAGGACTGTTGTTTGTAAGGTAAATATGAGCTCCCTGGTTAAGGTAAATATGTAGGTAAACATAGAATTCTGTAGTATTGTAATGTTGATGTGTAAATCACTGTGTAAATTTTAAAAGACAAAAGCATAAGATAACTAAATATCAGTATATTCACTATATAAAAAGATGTAATTTGTGACATCAGTATTATAAAATGAGGGGCATAGAGATATAAAGAATGTAGTTTTATATGCAATTGAAATTGTTATCAGTTTAAAATATATTACCATAACTTTAAGATACTTTATGTAATTCCCGTGGTAACCATAAAGAAAATACCTATGGAAGAGACACAAAAGGAAATGAGATAGTAATCAAAGCATGTGTAAAAGATAAACTAAGATACAAAGAAAAGTTTAGAGTTTATTTGAGCAATTCATGAATCAGGAATCAGGAAGCACTAAACCAAAAGAGGGTTTGAGCAATTCATAAATCAGGAAGCGCCAAACCGAAAGATGGTTTGAACTTCAATAATGAAGTGTAGAGACAAGTTTTTATAGAGTGAATGCAGAAATAAAACAAAGAAGGTATTTGATTGGTTATAGGTATAAAGTTGCCTTTTTTGGTCTATCTTGTTAAGTCCCTGGTTATATCATTATAAGTTAATTGTCTGCTTTTGATTGATTATGCTTAAGTTTTGTTTTTCTCTGATACAAGCATTTATAAGAAATGGCCCAAATTTTGCTTATGTTTGCAGTTTAAGCAACGTTGAGGTCTTTGTCCGCACCAGGGTTTTCCAGGCCTGATCTCCGTTTTAATTTGTTTTAACACATGTCATTACTAAAAGTCAGTGAAACACAAAGGAAGTCAGCAAGAGAGGAAAACAGACAAAAAAGCTGTAAGACATGCAGAAAACAATTAACAAATGGATTATTAAGTCCTTCCCTATCGCTAATTACTTTAAATATAAACAGATTGACCTCCCCAATCAAAGGACATAGACTGGCTGACTGGACTAAAGAAAAAATAAAAAAAGAAAACAAGATCTAACTGTATGCTATATATAAGAGACCGACTTTGTATCTGAGGAGATACAAAGGCTGACTGTGAAAGGATGGAAAAAAAGATACTACTTGCAAATAGTAAACAAGAGAGTAGGAGTGTTCATACTTACGTAAGACAAAATAAACTTTAAGGCAAAAACTGTCACAAGACACAAAGAAGGACATTATATAATGATACGAGGTTCAAGTCACCAGGAAGATATAGCAATCTAACAGTAGAGCTTCCAAATGTCTGATGCAAACCTTGACAGAACTGAAAGGAGAAGTAGGCAGCAACAAAATAATAGTAGGAGACTTCAATAGTCAACTTTCAATAGTGAATACAACAACCAGACAGAAGATCAATAAAAAACAGAGGACTTAAACAACAATATAGGCCAATTGGCTTTAACAAGCATATACATGACATTCCCTACAACAACAGTAGACCATACATTCTTTGTAAGTGCACATGGAACATTCTCCAGGATAGACCACGTGTTAGACCACAAAATAATCGTCAGCAAATTTAAGAAGATTGAAATCATACCAAGTATCTTTTTTGACCACAGTGGAATATTTCCACAAATATGTAGAAATTAAATAGTACATGTAAACAACCATTGCATCAAAGAAGAAATCACACGGGAAATTAGAAAATATTTTGAGACAAATAAAAATGAAAACAATATATCAAAACATGGCATTCAGTGAAAGCAAAACTAAAGGGAAGTTTTTAGTGATAAAGGCTTATATTATAAAAGAAGAAACATCTTAAATCAACAACCTAACTTTATGCTGCAAGGAACTAGAAAAAGAAAAACAATGAAATCAATGTTAGCAGAGGGAAAGAAATGATGAAAACAGAGAAAAATAAATGAAATTGAGAATAGAAAAGCAATATAAAAAATCAATGAAATTAAGAGTTGGTTTTTTGAAAAGATCAAAAAATTGACAAACCCTTAGCTAGATGAAAAAAAGGGGACTCAAATAAAATCAGAAATGAAAGAGGAGACATAACTGATGTCACAGAAATAAAAAGGATTATAAGAGACTGCTGTGAACAATTAGATGCCAACAAATTGGATAACCTAGAAGAAATGGATAAATTCCTAGAAACATACAACCTACCAAGACTAAATCAAGAATAAATTAAAAATTCTGAAAAGACCTATAGCTAGTAAGGAGATTGAATCAATAATACAAAAACTTCCCAGAAAGAAAAGCCCAGGACTAGATGGCTTCACTGGAGAATTCTGTCAAACATTTAAAGAAGAATTAACATCAATGCTCCTCAAACTCTTTCAAAAAATTGAAGACGAGGGAACACTTCCAAACTTACTTTATGAGGCCAGTATTACCCTGATACCAAAGCCAGGTAAACATAGTACAAGAAAGAAAACTACAGACCAATATCTCTGATGAATGTTGATGGAAAAATCCTCAACAAAAATATTAGTAAACTGAATTTAATAGCACATTAAAAGAATTATATACAATGACAAGGTAGGATTTATTCCTGGAATGTAAGCTAAGAATTGTTCAACATATGAAAATCAGTCAATGTAATACACATTAAGAGAGTGAATTACAAAAACCCCATGATTATTTCAACTTATGCAGAAAAAGCATTTGACAAAATTCAACACCTTTTCATGATAAGAAAACACTAAACCATCTGTGAACAGAAGGAAACTACCTCAACATACAAAAGACCATACATGAAAAGCCTATAGCTAATGTCATACTCAACCATGAAAAACTGAGAGCTTTGCCTCTAAAATCAGGATCAAGATAAGGATTTACTTGTTCTTGCCACTTCTATTCAACACAGTATTGGATGTCCCAGGTACAGCAATTATGTGAGGAAAAAAAATTAAAGGCATCCAAATTGGAAAGGAAGAAGTAAAATTACCTCTTTACAGATGGCATGATCTTATATATCAAAAACCCCAAAGATTTCACCAAAAACTATTAGAACTAATAAATGAATTGTGCAGAGTTGCAGGATACAAAATCAACACAAAAATCAGTTGTGTTTCTATATATTTAATACTAACAATGAACAATTAGAAAAGGAAAGTATGACAAATAATCCCTTTTACAATAGCATCAAAAAGAATAAAATGCTTAGGAGTAAACTCAACCAAGGAACTAAAAGAATTGAACACTGAAAAGTCTAAAAAGTTGATGAAAAAATTAAAGAAGACACAAAAGACATCCTGTGTTCATGGAGTAGAAGACAATATTGTTAAAAGTCCATACTACCAAAGCAATATACAAATTTAATGCAATTCCTATCAAAACCCCAATGGCATTTCTTATATAAATCGAGAAACCATCCTAAAATTCATATGGAATCTCAAAGGACTCTCAATAACCAAACAATCTTGAAAAGGAAGAACAAAATTGGAGGCTTTATACTTCTGGATTTCAAATCTTATTATATAGTTACAGTAATAAAAACATTGTTGGACTTGCTTAAAGATGGACATACAGACCAATGGAACAGAATAGAGAGTCCAGAAATAAACTTTTGTATATATGTTTAAATGATCTTTGATAAGGGAGCCAAGGTTGCATATTGGGCAAGGATTGTGTCTTTAATACACGGTGTTGGGCAAACTGGACATCCATATGTGAAAGAAGAAAGTTCGACCCTTACTTCACACCATATACAAAAATTAGCTGGAAATGGATTAAAGACCTCAAAGTAAGACCTAAAACTATGAAATTCCTGAAAGGAAGAAATCTTCATAACATCAGATTTGGCAATTCAAATTTGGTGTCTTGAATATGACAAAAACAACAAAAGCAAAAACATATATAAGATAACGTCAAACTTAAAAAGTTTTGCGCAACAAAGGAAACAATCAAGAGAGTGAAAAGGTTACCTACAGAATGGAAAAACATCTCTGGAAATCATATATCTGATAAGGGGCTAATATCCAGAATATATAAAGAAATCCTATAACTCAACAACAAAAAATAAATTAAAAAATAATTTTTAATTAAAAAAATGGTCAAAGGAGTTCAGTAGACATTTCTCTAAAGAACATATAAAATGAAAAAATGCTCAATATCACTAGTCATTAGAGAAATGCTAACTGAAACTACAGTGAGGTATCACCGCACACCCTTTAAGATGGCCACTAAAATAAAAACAAACAGTGCTGGTGAGAATGTGGATAAATTGGAACTCTTGTGTACTGTTGATAGGGATGTAAAATTGTACAACTGCTATGTAAAGTATTATAGAGATTCGTCAAAAAATTAAAAATAGAATTACTATATGATCCAATAATGCCACTTGTGAAATATATGCAAAAGAAGTAAAAGCAAGATCACAAAGATATTTGCACACCTATGTTCATAGCAGCATTATTCATGGTAGCTAAGAGATAGAAGTAACCCAAATGCCCATCAGCAGATGAATGGATAAAGTGTCATACACACACACAATGCAATATTATTCACCTTAAAAAAAAAAGAGGAAATCCTGTCATATGCAACAACATGGATGAACCTTGGGGACATTGTACTACGTGAAATGCTCTAGTTGCAAAAAGAGAAATGATGTATGATTCCACTTATATGAGGTGTATAAAATAGTCAAATTCATAGAAACAGAAAGTAGAATTGCAGTTCCTAGGGGTTGGGGTAGGGAGTGGGAAATGGGGCTTCAATGTCTATAGAGTTTCATATTTGTGAGATATGAAAGTTCTAGAGATTGTTGTATAACATTGTGAATATAGTTAACATTACTGAATTATTCACTTAATGCTTAAGGTGGTAAGTTGTATGTTATGTACTTTTTATCATAATTTTTTAAAAAGACAAAATATAAGAAAAAAAGACAAAATACACCCTATAAAGCACAAAGTTTTACATTTTTTAAAGTAAGGTTTTAATGTCAAGTTCACTTGATTTCCATAACAGCTTTCAAATAAACTTATCCCATTATAGAAGTAAACAGTGAAGGGTCCTCTTATTTAATATTGCTAGAAAAATTATCATTGGTATGTCTCTTTAAAATTTTATATCTATGGTGATTTGTATCAGATTTTCTTTTCATGATATACAATTATATTTTAACTGTTCTCTTTTTTATTCTTAGGGTACTTTTAAATTCAGGGCAGAAAGCGACCTTTTCCTTGCTGAGCATCACAAACTTTTATTGTATGATGGCAAACTCTCTAGTGCCATTGCCTTCACATACAATCCAAGGGCTACAGATGCCCAGCTGTGCCTGGAATCATCTCCTAAGGACAATCCTTCAATTTTTGTTCATTCACCGCATGCACTCATGCTCCAGGTATTTAATAATATTTTAAATGGTAATTTTTGGATGCATCATTGAGGTGTATTTAGCAGCTTTTAATAAACACATGGAATGTCACATTTTAGTGTTCCAGTAATTACCATTGTGCTTTCTAATAGTTTTGGAAAAGAAATCATTGAAATCTCTATGGTGCTTTTTATTTTTCAAGGATGTGAAGGCGGTTCTAACACATTCTATCCAAAGTGCTATGCATTCAATTGGAGGAGTACAAGTGCTGTTTCCACTTTTTGCACAGTTGGACTATAGGCAATATTTGTCTGATGAGGTTGATTTGACTATCTGGTGAGTGCCTTTATTTTTTTCTGAAATTTGGTGTGAGAGTTACTTTTATCACTGTTGAGCTACACAACACCTTATTTGCCTTTCAGGTTTGTTGTAGAGTCAAAAAAATAGTTTAAAGAAATTTGTGAACTATAAATGGTATTACAAGTCCATATTAACTATATTAGTATTACTTTAAATTCTTGTTTTAAGAAATATGGAAGCTTTAAGAAACCATAAAGTTGTTTTAGAATAAAGTTATAAATGCTGATAATGGATTTATCAAAAATGAATACATTTTTGTCTACAGTTTTAATTTCAAAATATTTAAAATTCTTATTTGGCAGTGATTTATTATGGAAATTTAGCCTTTTATGTTTTATTTATTACTGATTGCCTCCATGTAATTGAAAGCTAAAATTTTCAATGATGTTATATGAGGTGATTTAGTCTTTTTTTTAAAAAAAATTAGATTATACATTTCACACATTTTGTCTCCTTTGCTGTAGTGTTGAGTCTAAAAAAGGCAGAGGGAGGCATATGAATTCTAGGATAAATTATAAAAATGTGGGAGAAGATGTTTAAATGAATTTCTCATGGCTATATAGTCTAGTGAAATTATGTATAGTAAAATGATTGTTTCATTTATTATTTGAGAAATTTATATGAGTTTTACATTCTCCCATTTTGAAATTCTCCCTTTAATTTCTGCTTTTATATTAATACATATCTTCATGCCTATTACCAGTGTATATAATTAATGATGGAATAGTTTTCTCCAGATTATTTTTAGGCAACAGAACTTCCTTTTTTTTCCTTTTCAAAAAAGTAATAAGGGATCTGTCAACTGTGTTTTAAAACATCAAAATTAAATTACCCTTGACATATTAATACTTCATAGAATTTTTTTTGTCCTGCTCTAACAAGGCTGGCTGCCCACCTGTCTTCCTGCCTGCCCTTCCCTCCCTCCCTTCATCCCTCCCTCCCTCCCTCCCTTCCTTCCTTCCTTCCTGGCTGCCAGTCATGCTTTTTCTTTTTTTTGTGTGGGAATGTCTCAGAGCCTTTGAGAAGGTGGCAACAGCTGATCTTATTCCTTTCCCTTTTTGTTTTTCCTAAAAATTATGGGTAGTGGAGTGTGGTTGTAGTCCCTTTTCGATTTTAAGTCTTCAAGACTAACTGGAGAATTATGATTTTATTTTTTAGGATAGTGAACAAACTTCTTAAATTAGTGTTCAAGGACCTCAAGCTTGTCTCCAAGTTAACTTTACTTTCTTATCTTCCCCTTCATGTACCCTCTGGTCTATGCAAACTAGGCCAGTCTGGACCCCTAACACTGAGGTCCCCAACCTCTAGGCCCTGGCCCGGATACCAGTGGCCTGTTAGGAACCAGGCCGCACAGAAGGAGGTGAGAGGCAGGCAAGCAAGCGAAGCTTCATCTGTATTTACAGTCACTCCCCATTGCTTGCATCACTACATAAGCTCTGCCTCCTGTCAGATCAGTGGCAGTATTAGATTCTCATAGGAGTGAAGTGTGAACCCTACTGTAAACTGTGTGTGTGAGGGATCTAAGTTGCATGCTCCTTATGAAAATATAATGCCTGATTATCTGAGGTGGAGCTGAGGTGGTGATACTAGCTTTGGGGAGTGGCTGCAAGTACAGATTATCATTAGCAGAGAGGTTTGACTGCACAATAAATGTAATGCACTTGAATCATCCCAAAACCATCTCCCCTGCCCCCTACTCCCTGCCCTGGTCTGTGGAAAAGGTTGGGAACTGCTGCTCTAACACATTTTGGGGATTTATACCTTAGTCTGTTTGCTCCACTATCTTTTCCCTCCTTTTGACTCTTAACCCTTCAAAATTGAATTTACTTGCTTATCTAAGTTACATCTATTCTTTAAGGCCTTAATATATATATTTATTAACTATTTCTATTGTTTTTGGACTTTGCTCATTTTTCTTTATATCATGCATATTTGTTGTTTCTAAGTAATTTGCCTATTAATGTTTTGATAAAGTATATGAAAATAAATATTTGAGTAAATTCTAATCCTACATTAAAAATCTAGTTCTGTTATAATGTTAGAGGCAGTTTTATTGAAACTTCAGTTTCTTTGAAATGGAGAACTTTCTATTAAGGTAAATGGAAGGCTACATCTATCTAACCTAATTTTTTAAAATAAAATATATTTTTTCAAACCATTGCCTTTTTTATATTCTAGCTCAACCTTGCTAGCTTTTATCATGGAGTTGTTGAAGAACTCAATTGCAATGCAAGAGCAGATGCTTGCCTGTAAGGGCTTCTTGGTAATAGGATATAGTCTTGAAAAGGTAAAGTATGAAATAATTTTGTGTTTTTGATTTTTAATTTGCAGGCCATGTACTTGTTCTTCTAAGTGCTAAGGAATCCTCTCTGCAAATATGTCTCCTTGGTTATAGAAAATTACCTAAATTAAAATAACATTTTGTTATTTTACCTTACCTCCATTTCTCTGTTAAAGAAATTTGGTAGTGAGTTTAATAGCATCTTTAACTTTGAACACAGTTTGTGGGCCAACTTTCTTCCAGTATTGACAGCCTGTAATTTACTTGCCTTGCTTTAGATGAGTAGTAATAGTGATCTTTGAACTACTTTTTTTGCAGTCTTCCAAATCTCATGTCAGCAGAGCAGTACTTGAACTTTGCCTTGCATTTTCAAAATATCTGAGTAATCTGCAGAATGGGATGCCCCTACTGAAGCAATTGTGTGATCACATTCTTCTTAACCCTGCTATATGGATTCATACCCCAGCCAAGGTAATCTGTATATTGATTTTGTGTTACTATCTTTGCTAAGTTTTTTTGCTTGAGAAGAGTGATAATTTTAAGGATTTTCTTTTATCCTTTTATATATTACTATGTAAAGTTTCAGTGGATTGCCTTTTATTGACTAAGCATACTTTTTTCTTTTTAGGAAAAATTGCAAGTCAGTATATACATATTTTTTCTTTCTGTAAAAATATACATATTGTTTCTTTGTTTTTTGTAAAGCAATGTCATAATTTTAAAAAATAGAGGTATGGTCTTTACATTCTGATAATAAATCGAATAAAGTTTTACTTGAGGGAGGTTTTGTTTACTAAATGTAAATCAAAGTTGGACAGTTCCAATGTAGATATAATGTTTCATAGCTTCTGTAGCTCTGTTCTATTGCAAATATGCACCTATATCTATAGTCTGTCTCTCTACATATCTATATATCTTTTGTTTTCCATTCTTTAACAACTAACCCTGCTCCCACTTTCTCCCTCTTCTTTACACACTTTTGACTTCCACCAACACAGTGAACTACTGTGTTTTATTCTCACAGGTACAGCTGAAATGTCAGCTTTTTCTTGAAGACTATATCAATACTGGTCTCATTTCATCATTTTAATTTCACATTAATTCACATTATAAAGACATATTGCATTTGTACAAAATAATTTATTTTTAGTTTTATAAACAAACCATTTACTTCTATGTGAATATGAATGAGTTTGTGATCAGGTGTTTGAACTATCTTTAATAAATCCTAATGTTGTATTAAATTATCCTAAAAATTCAGTAGTGGTGGTGTTAAGCAGGATTTGAACAGAGAAATTTTTATTAAATTGTGTAATTGTATCCATCTTATCTATAATTTTTATTAGAAGCTGTGTTATTTCGAACCTATTATTTTCCTCTCTTTCCCTTCCCCTTTTGGTCCATTTGCAGTGTATATCACTGTTTTGGTTGGAATAGCACATACTTATTCTAGTTGTCAGGAAAAAATGTCTGCAGACTTTTTTTTGCTTTTCTGGAGTCATAATATCTTATTTTCAGCTGGTCTTTTCAAATGTTAAAGAGAAAAACAGCTGCTGACTTTGATTGCCATTTGGAAATAATCAGAGGAGTCAGCTGGAGGTTGTAGCTTTTTATCTCCAGGTTAAATTTGACCTCTTTTTCTTCTATGACCCTCAGTCTTATTTCTTTTCAAGGATTGTTTCAAGTTACTTTTTAAACCTTTTTACTAGACACTTTTTTTGTCTTACTAACCAGCATATTTGTAAGGCTTTGTGTCTCTTTTGATGTGGTCAGAAAGCCTCTTATTAGATACTTAGTTGTAGGAGAATATTTTTTTATTTCATCATATGATTTTCTTAGATTCCTAATATTATTACACTGTATTTCTTACTTTCTGCTTTTTAATAACTTTCCTTAATTTCCTTTTTAGAATATGCAATTGATTTGATAATATTAAACTTTCCTTCTGTTTCAGCCATCTGCTTTGTATATCCATGAGGGTTTTTACCAGCTTTTATTATAAAGGTAGTTACAACAAAGGGCAGGTCCAAATTTTGTTGGACTTGAAGGTCATATAGTTTACCATGAGGGGAGCTCTTTAAAAAAAAAGAATACAATAATAAGGCATACAAGATTAGGTTTAGGGTCTTGTAAGGAACATGTATACATGAGTGGTCATAAAGTTTAAGCTTTATTAGCTTCATGGTTAATCCACTTCTGGTTACCACAGTCGAAGGTATGGATGTGTGAATATGAAAAGCTTTGCTTTTGGAAAAGAGACTTAATGGTGATTTGTTATTTCCTTTTATCTTAGAATTTTTTTAATGACCTAGCAGGAGAGATGAATTTCTTGTTTGCAGTGGTCTTTTGTTTAATCAGCAAGTATTTATTGAGTGACTATGCTGGGCACTATCGATACAGTGGTGAACAAGATAGACTTGATTCTTGCCTAAATAGAATTTGGATCTAGTGGGAAAGACATAATTTGTGTACCTATTGAAGTATATAATGAATGAATGAGGGAAGGTTTATTTATAATTAGCATGTGATTAATCTTGAGGGCTTCACTTTCATTCATTTCTATATATTTTTAATTTCAAAATATTAAGGGGGTACAAATGTTTTTGTTATATGGATAGAGCATTTATAATGCTTGAGTCAGGGATATTAGTGTGCACATTACCCGAATAGTGTTCATTGTACCTGCTAGGTAGGTTTTTACTCCTCCCCTCTCCCCTCCTTCTTGATTTCCAATGACTTTTACTTCCTTCTGTTCCCATGTGTGCCCATGGATTAGTTCCAACTGATTAGAGAGTATATGTGGTGTTTGTTTTTCCATTTCTATATGTTGTTATTATATCCTTTTATTTTACCACAGTATCATTCTCAATAGACCTTCTCCAGTTTTCCATTTCTTTGTCTAATTTATCATTTTTCTGCCATAATTCCAATATGTTCTTAACGTATGACTCTCATCCAGTCATTTCTTAGCCCCAGACTTTTAATTGTTTCCCACTGTTTTCAGAATGAACTAGTCCCTTATTTAGTATGAAGCTTTCTTGTCGATTCTCCTTTCTAAATTCTCTAGTTTAAAAACTCACATATCTTCAATAGAATAGGCAGGTATCAAAAGGTTTCCCTAGAGTAGTGGTTCTCCATCTTGGCTTCCAACAGAATGAGTGGTGAGGTTTTTAAAAACAAAACCACCATGCTTGTAGTCCCAGCTGCTTGGGAGGTTGAAGTGGGAGAATAGCTTGAGCCCAGGTGTTCGAGGCTGCAGTGAGATAGGATTGTGCTACTGTACTTCGGATTGGGTGACAGAGTAAGACCCCTTCTCTAAAAAAACAAAGACAAAAACCCCCAAAAAACCCAAAGCCAAAATCCCACCGCTTCCATTCCTAATTCTGATCGCATTGGTCTGGGATGAGACCCAGGCATCAGTATATTTTTTAAAAAATGTTTTCTAGTTATTTTAATGTGCAGTCAGGATTGAAAACTATTGTCCTAGATCTAGGAAAACCTTTTATTTCAACCACCATTTTGCTTACTTGAAATTTCCTTTCTTGTTCTGTCTATCCCACTGTTCATCTTCAGAGCCTACCTTAATACCTACTTTATCCCTGAAGGGTTTCTTCACTGTTTTAGCTTATCCCAAAATAGTTTCTCTGTTCTCTGAACTCATAGTATTCAATAGCTCTATGCCACTCAATTAATTACATATTGCCTCATGACCTTTTTTTATGTTTTGGTAAGTATTTATTATCTTTGATATTTTTTGCTTAAAGTTATATGCATTTTTCATCTTCTCCACTGTATTTCAGCTGCTGAGGGACAGCATGTGTGCTATTGTATTCCCATAATACAGTGCTATGTGTGTCGTTAGATGTAAATATTTGCAGAATGAGTGAAATAATGTGGTTAGGAATTTGAAGTGTCAGAGAAAGTGTTATATTGTCTTAATGAGAAGTAGATTAGGCCTATCGATTTGAACAACACTAGCTACATCAAAATAATGTTATCTTGCTGCAAATCAGTGGATCACAACATATATATATGGTTTTCTAGATAACAATCATCTTCTAAGCCCCACTTTTATGTGGTTCAGAATCTTCCAGCTTTTACCATGTAGGATTACTCATTGAGATTGTAATACATTTAGCTTTGATTATTTATTTGTAAGGCATCTGGAAGATGGCTACCTAATTTTTCCTCCCTAAAGAAATCCCCAGGTGACACTGAGGTATCTTGCAGGGTTGACAATGAAAATGCCTTTAATATCATGGAAGGTAACATAAATGTTCAGTTGTAAGTGATCAGTGGTCAAGGAGAGAGTGTATATGCTGTACTTAAAGTTATTTAAGTTATAAAATATATCTACTAACAATAAAATGAAAAATTCTTGATTTCAACATGAAAGTACAACAAAAAGGGGTTCTTATGTTTTCTTCCTATAAGTACTAGGCTGTGGTTGTTGGAGAATTTTTAGAGCCATAATTCCCCTGAATTTTTTGTTAAGGTGAAATGTGCCATGGTGGGGTAGCACTTATATTGTTTTTTTCTCTTACATATGAAGAACTTGTATTTTGAATATAAACATTTATAAGTTCTTATGTGTTTATTTAGACTATTTATAAATGAGACTAGTAGAAACCTTTCCTAATTGTGGGACAGGATATATTTGTTTAGAGATTATAATGTTATTAAAATACTAGATTAGAATCTTTGTAGTAATGAGCTACTATAACAAAATCCTATTTTTTTAAAAATAAATATTCCTCAAGTTAAGCTATATGTCTTTTTTTTTTGTGAGACAGAGTCTCACTTTGTTGTCCAGGCTAGAGTGAGTGCCGTGGTGTCAGCCTAGCTCACAGCAACCTCAATCTCCTGGGCTCAAGCGATCCTCCTGCCTCAGCCTCCAGAGTAGCTGGGACTACAGGCATGTACCACCATGCCCGGCTAATTTTTTGTATATATATATTTTTTAGTTGGTCAATTAATTTCTTTCTACTTTTAGTAGAAACGGGATCTCACTCTTGCTCAGGCTGGTTTCGAACTCCTG
>CAUYPO010088566.1:0-27177 GCA_963574435.1 Cheirogaleus major
GGGAGCTGGAGCTCAGCTGCTTCCCGTCCTTGTACCACGTCACCTCCGTCTGCGCCTGGGCCACCTCGCAGCTCAGCGTGACGCTGGCCCCCGCCTCGGCCCGCACCTCACTGCGCTCTGGCTGCTCCTTGGCAAACACCACCTTGGGCTCTGGGGACAGACAGGGAGGGATGCAACGTCAGAGGCCCCACAAGCAAGGTGTCCAAGTCCTCGTTCTTTATTAACAGGCTCTGGGTCCCAGGCAACCAAGGTCCCGCCAGAGGATCCTCCGTGGTCTGGGTGCTCAGCTGTGGTCGAGCACAGGCCAGTGCGATGCCAGCCCCGTTCAGGCGGACCCGGCATGTACGAGGAGGATGACACAACATGCCTCCCAGCAACTGCCACGACGGCCTGGCAGCCTGACCATGCTGATAGTCAGGGCACGCTTTCTCCCCCCAGGCTCCCTCCTGGCCACGAGGTTTGCTTTCTACAGCCACAGGCCTGTCCTTGGGGTTAATGTCAGGACGGACAAAGTTCAGATTCACAGGCATCTCCCCAATGGTGACGGAGATGTTTAAATTTTCATGTATAAAATGCCCACACTGGCCTCTGGAAGGCAGCAATGCAAAGTTTCCAGGCGTGTGCCCCGGCCTGGGGGTCGGGCCCAGACACACTAAGCAGAAGGGCCTCGAGGCCTGTGGATGACCCGGACGCAGAGATCAGACACCGCCAGCAACCTGGGCTCTGGGGAGACGGAAAAGGTTCTCCTAAAGCCTGAACAAAACCAAATCTACGCTTACCGTTCCTCATTTCCTTGCCATTATTTTATTTTCCACATTCGGATCCTTCACCCACATAAACACTAATTCTCTGTGTCATTTACTTTCCCAAAGAGAGATGCAGCTACCCCCAACCATTTGCTGAAGAAAAGTGGTGCCAGGAAGGTCAATGTCACTGTGCTCCATGCGGCCGGACCTGCTCCCAGCCCCACGAGAGCCCAGACTCGCACGCACACACACACACGCACGCACACATGTGCACACACATGCACACACACATGCACACACGTGCACACACACAACACGCACACATACACACATGCACGCACACGTGCACGCACACAACACACATGCACATACAACACACGCAGACACATGTGCACACACATACGCACATACATGCACGCACACACGTGCACACACACAACACGCACACATACACACGTGCACACACACAACACGCACACATACACACATGCACGCACACGTGCACGCACACAACACACATGCACATACAACACACAAATGCATGTGCGCACACATACACACATACATGCACACGTGCACATACAACACACACGTATGTGCACATGTGCACACACATACACGCATACATGCACGCACACACGTGCACACACACAACACACACACATGCACACACACAGGCGTGCTCACCAGACACCCGGAGCCTGAAGTCCACGGAGTCCTCGCCCACACGGCAGGAGTAGGTGCCCTCATCCTGCCTGGTGACTGCGGCTGCCACCAGCCGGTGCCGTGTCCCCACGTCCTCCTGCGAGAAGTGCTCACAGGAGCGCCCCAGCTCGGTGCCATCCTTGTACCAGCGCACCCGGACGTGGGACTCCGAGGTCTCACATTCGAACTGGGCAGGGCCCCCGGCCACGGCGTCCACACAGCCGCCCGCCGTGTCCTTGTGCAGAAAGGGCGTGAGGCCTGTTGAGGACACCAGGTGGGTCAGGGACCGTGCTGGGCCACGGCGGCCAGCAGGGCACAGCAACCCTCACCCAGACCAGAGACCCCGTCCAGTCTTGCCTGGGCCTCCCTGCCCACCCAAGGGACCCCCACGACCAAGAAGTCCTTCCTCCTCCTGCGCTGAGCCCACCCCACTGCCTACCAGGGTCAGACCACGGCTTCCCCCGCCCAGAGCGCGGGGACAGAGGACGTGGACCCTGGCCTGTCCGCACGCGGCCCTCACCTTGCACCGACAGCTGGTAGGCAATGCGGCCACCACGGCTGACACACTCATAGAGGCCCGCGTCGTCCCGCGCCACGTCGCGCACAAGCAGCACCCTGTGCCCGGCACACGCCTGCGCCTCGTACTTGGGGCCTGGGGGCAGCGCGCGGCCGTCCTTCAGCCAGGTCACAGCCGCCGCCTGGTCCGACAGCTCGGCCAGCAGCTGCGCCTCCTCGTGCAGCCGGGCCAGCACCTCCCGGGCGGCAGCGGCTGGCGGCTTGCTGCTGGGCAGCCCTGGGGCGCCTGGGGCCAGATGTGGCAGATGGGGTGGGGAGAGGGGAATGGGCCACAGGGGACGAGGAGACATGGGTGGAGACAGAGAAAGGGATGGGAGAGAGAGAGAAGTCTGGCCATCAGGCCCCCACGGCCCCTGCCCCTCATCTGCACACACAGTGACTGTGCCACCAGCCGGCTTGGGGTGAGTTCCCTGAGCACCCCGCCACCTTACCGCTCCACCCTGGTGACCCCTGGCCCAGCCCCTGCCCTGGAGGAAACAGGGTTCAGGGTCCCAGGCCAATCCCCACCCCCACCCTGCCTACCTCGGACCTCCACCCGGATGCTGCTCTCGATGCCGTCGGCCACGAACTTGAGCTGCGCACCGTGCAGGCTGGCCGGCACCTCCCGGATGGTGAGCGTGTGCCGGGTGCGGTCGCGGCGGATCACGTACACGCTGCTGGCCTTCAGAGCCTGCCCGTCCAGGAACCACTCGCCCACTGAGGCCACGGTGAGGTCCACAGAGAAGGTGACCTCGCCACCCTCCACCGCCTCCACTGCCTTCAGGGGCGTCCTCACGGCCAGCTTGGGGGCTGCAGAGCAGGCAGAGTCAGGGGGAGCAGGGCCGGGAGCAGGGTGTGTGCAGAGGGTCCCTACCTTTCCCTCCTCTTCCTCCAGAATCTGGGCCCAAATGCGCCCAACTCCAGGAAGCCCGGCCCGAGCACACAGCCACCCTGAGCGCAAGGCAGGCTCACAGAGCAGCACAGACAAGTGACAGCTGCCCGGGGATCCCCTCCAGGATCCCACAAGCCCGCCAGGGGGGGTAGCTCTGCAGCCTGGGCCTCTGGGGTGCTGGAGGCAGCAGGCTCTCTCCCAGCCGAGGAGGCTCCACCAGAGGCAGGACCCTGGCAGCCCCCGATCCCATAAAAAGATTCCATGAGGTCACTCTGGCCTCGGTCCAGGCTGAGCCACACCGCTGGGCCTGGGTGATTGAGGGCCGGGCCAGCAGCCGTCCCAGATTGCTGTCACCCGGAGACACACTTACCCAGGTGGACAGTGCCCGGAAACTCGAGGTAGGGACTCTGGCCAAAGCTGTTGATGGCTGACACTCGGAACTGGAAGTCCCCCTCCTCAGCCACACCAGCCACAGTCAGCTCAGGTGTGGCCACCCACTCGGCCTCGTGGCACCGACTCCAGGTGTAGGTGCCAAGCCGCTTCTTCTCTACCAGATAGCCGTCGATGGTGACAGGGCGGTCCCCGTAGGCTGGTGGGGACCAGGCAAGGGTCACAGAACTCTCTGTCTTGGTCTTCACCACGGGGTCTGCAGGTGGGTGCAGGGGCTGCTTCCTGGGGGCTGGGTGGAGAGTGGCATGAGGTTACCAGCTGGGCACCCCGTCTCTGACCTCTGGGTCTGGAATCACCCAGAGGGGGCTTCACAGAAGCCCTCGGCCCTCCTGGGGCACGCTGCTCTGGGGTCTGGACCACCAGCCGTCCGGGAGGCTGTGAGCTCATGGGCCCTACCTGGGATGGGAGCCACTTGTCTGGTTGCAGAGGAAAGGCCGCCTGGGCCTCTGCGGGAGGCCAAGCTTGGGGGCCCAGGGCCATGTTCTCTGCCCCCCATGGCTCTCCCAGCAGGAGGCTGGACCCAGAGAGCGGGCTGAGGGTGGACAGGGAAGAGACACTACCCAAAGACCACTCACTCCCCAGGCGGCCCTCACCTGACACACAGAACTGGGTGGATGTCCGGCTGTCACCAGCCACAAAGGCCACCTCGCCCATGTCTTCCAGGCTGCACTGCGAGATGATCAGCGTGTGGCACGTGCCCTCAGCGGTGATGGCCACACGGCCACCGGCCACCACCTCCTCCTGGTTCCGCAGCCAGCGCACTGGGCCCTCCGGGCCGGCCAGCTCCACGCAGAACATGGCCGTGTCCCCCACGCGCACCGCGGTCTTCCGAGGGAGCCTTCGTAGGAGGTTGCCTGGGGTGGAAGTGAGAGCCCGAGCCAGTCAGACGGGCGCCCTCCGCAGCCTCCTGCTCATACCTCCGTGCACCCACCTTCCCCGCCCTCCCCTGCCCGTCCCCGCCTGCCTTGGACCGCCAGCTCGGCCACCGTGCGGCTGCCCTCCTGGGTCTCACAGATGTACACCGCGTCGTCGTCGGCCGAGACGTTGCGCACGGTCAGCCGGCGCTCAGTGCCCTCCTCCTCGATGCCGTACTTGGCGCTCGACCACAGCCGCGTCTCCTCCTTGTACCACGCGGCCTCTGTGGCTGGCTGGGGCACCTCGCACAGGAACGTGGCCGACTCCTTCTCCCGCACCTCCAGGTCTTGCAGCCGCTTCTTGAAGGGCACCGCGGGCTCTGCCGAGGAGAGGCTGGTGAGGGCGAGGAGGGCGCACGAGGACGAGGAAGGGAGTCCAGAACACAGGCGTGATGGGTGGGGTTGGGGGGCATGGCAGGGAGCAGGAGGAAGGGCCCTGGGCGCAGGAGTGGGGGGTGGGGAGTGCAGGATGGGGGCGGGGCAGAGGGAGATGGGCGGGGCGGGCGCAGGAGGCTGCACAAGTGGAGAGGTGGGGGTGCGCGAAGGTTGCTGGGAAAAGGACAGGGAGTGGCGGTTAGCAGGAGGCTAAGGGTGTGGGGGCGGGGCAGCGGACCGGATGGGGAAAGCGAGTCAATGCAACCGTAGGATGCGCCCGCGTATCCCGGCTTCTGCGAACCCGGCACGGACACCTGCAACTGCGGACTCCACGACCCGACCGACAGGGGCGGGAGACAGACGGCAGCGGCAGCCAGGCGAAAGGGCGCGGGTGCAGGGCTGGGAAGAGGCCCCTGCGCACTGGCCAGGACTGCTGCAGCCGGGAGCTCACCGCGCACGACGACCAGCACGGAGCTGTAGGTCTGGCCCACGAGGTTGGACGCCGTGCAGGTGTAGAGGCCGCGGTCTGACTGCTTGCAGAAGAGGATCTTGAGCACGAAGTTCTCTTGTTCATCCTCGTACACCACGTGGCGCCGGCCCTCAGTCACCAGCTGTCCGTCCTTCTTCCACACGGTCTCGGGCTTGGGCTCGCCCGTCACGTAGCAGCTGAGGCGCGCGTGCTTTCCCTCGGTCACAGTGCAGGTGCGCGTGCCGCTGGTGGGCGGCGAGGCGGGGGCGCCCTCTGCGCGCATGACCTCGCGCCGCCGTTGCAGGTGCGCCAGGAGCGCGGCCGTGGAGGTCCCTGGCGGGCTGTCCGTGTCGGCGTTCGGGTCCACCACTAGGGCAGCAGCGGCGCTGGCAGCGCCCAGGGGGTTCTCGGCGCGCACCTCATAGGTGCCGCCGTCGCGCAGCCGGGCCGCCCGGATTCGCAGTGCACTCGCCTCGCCATGCTCCTCCACGCGCACGCGGGGACCGTCGGTCTCACCCAGGCGCAGCCCATCCTTGGACCAGCTCACGGCTGGCTTCGGGGAGCCTCCCACGCGGCAGCGGAATGTGGCCTCGGAGCCTTCGCGCACGCGGATGGACGTGGGGCGCAGCAGGAAGTGTGGCGCCTGCTCGGCGCACGCGGCCTCGGAGTCCACCTGCAGACCCACGGCCGCGAAGGCCTCCCCGATGGCGTTGCGCGCGCGGCACACATACTGCCCGCTGTCGCCAAGCGCCAGGTCCAGGATGGTGAGGCGGTACAGGTCGCCGTCCTGGGCCAGGCGGTAGCGCGCGCCCGCCTCCACCGGCTGCTGGTCCTTCTCCCAGCTCACCTGCGGTGTCGGGTTGCCCACGATCTGGCAGCTGAGCGTGGCGTCCTTGCCCACCGACACCACAAAGGCCTTGGGCCGGGTGAGGAAGCGGGGCGCGCCGCTGAAGGAGGAGGGGTCCATGGTGTCGGTGGCGGGAATCTGCGAGGGCGTCGGGGGAGGTTGAAGTGGGGATGGGCGTGAGTCCCGGATTCGGATTCGCTGGAGCACCTCGCCTGCATCCCACCCAGGCCCTCCCCTTATCAGTGACGCCTGGAGAGCCTAGTTTAAGCCAGGTAGACGCCTCCCCCAGTCCTTCCATCCCATCCCAGCCGATCTCACAGGCTCTGCCCCTTTCTGGGCACTTAGGCTATGGCAGCCCCACGACAAGCTTCTCTTCTACCTGGCAGGGGCATCCCTCCCCTCTCCGCAGCGGCAGTGTGCTAGCGCCCCAGCAAGCGGCAGGCCTTTGCTGCACTCTCCACCCAGGCCCGCCTGGTGCACTGTGGGCCACTCTGTCCCCCTGTGGGTCTCCTGCCTCCTACCTGACACACACCACTGTCGCCCTGGGTTTAAACCTCCATTGGCCTGTGTGCCCCACACGGAGAGGAGGAGGCTCGCTGAGCCACCAGGCCTGGGCACCTGTCCCTTCCTGTCTCCTCTGACTGTTCCACCAGGCTCCACCCAGGGGCCTGACCTGCCTGCAGCTGCCCTGGGCCAGAGCGGACCTGCCTCCTACAGAGTGCCCACCTTCCCTCAGGGGGGCATGTCCCTTGTCAGTGAGCAGGGAAAGAATGGAAACCACTGGGCGCCCCCACGCCCACGCCCCCTCCGCAGGGCCTGGCCAGGGTCACAGCAGGGAGGGACAGGGCAGTGCACCGTCAGTAGCATGGCTGGGGAGGACAGCCAGAAGATGCCCATAGCATGGAGCTGGCAATGCCAGTGACATCCCCTGGGAGAGCCAGAGACTTCCAGGCTGAGACCAGCTGGGCCGCGGCCAGCCAGACCCAGCCTCGTGGAAGGGTGCCGCAGGTGACCTGGTCACGCCACAGCTCTCAGCTGCTGGCCAGCAGGCCACGCTGCAGGGAGCGGGTTGGACACCTGGGTCTTCCTGGGCACCATCAGTGCCAAAGCCCCCAGGTGACTCTGGCCTTTGCCCACCCTGTGCTGAGCCCAGCCGGCCAGACCCCAGCACAGGTGGGGCAAGGTGAGCCTGCCCTGGCTCTTCTGTAGGAACAGGGGGTGTGAGTGGACCCCACAGGCATGACATGCTTTGACTGTCTCCAGCCCCAGCAGACATGCCTACCCCACGGGGCACCTTGCCACACCCTCCCTCGGGCTGAAGCCTCCAGCCCTGGGCCCAGGCTGCCCGCTGGGGGCTGCGTCGGGCCGACGTTCCCGGGGCCCTCCAGCTCCCGTCCTGTGATTCAGGTAGTTAATCCATCTTAATCCCCTCTCGGAGCCGGAGCCCGGAGCAGGGCCAGGCGCACACAGCGGGTGCCAGTCTGCTGACTCACTGTGCAGTCAGCACCTTGGCCCGGCCACCCCCCACCCACAGCAGGGCTCTCTGGGGCTGCAGAGGACCTGGGCAGGGGCCGCCCACGGTGGGGATTGGGATTGAGTTTAACCCCTTCTGGAATCTGCCTCCATGAGCACCTGCCAGGCCTCAATGGGCTACTTTGACATTCGCTCTCCAGGCGCCCTGCACTCTGGGTTCTCATCACTCCCCCATATCACGCAGTTGGGCTATGGGTTCCCCAAAGCAGGATGGGGCATGCTCTCCCCCTGCCCACCTCCAGCAGGCCAGGCCAGGGTGACAGTGGAATGACACATGAGGCAGCATGGGCAGGCAGCCCCTCTGCACCAGGAGGCCTGGGACAGGGGCAGGGAGCTCCTAGCCCCGGGCAGGTGCCCAGGCTGTCCCTGGCCTGGCAAGATTGGTTGGAGACTCTGGAGGCCATCAGGGATGGTGTCTCGGCCCCAGGGCCTGCATTCCACCGCTCGAGAGCTGCCATGTGGTGGCAGGCCTGCAAAGCAGACCACAGGTCTGGGGAGGCTCACGGCAGCCCTGTCTGGTGGCCGTCCCCACCGGTCAGCAGGCCTGAGGCCAGAGAGGACTGGGGAGCCTTCCTCCTTTCTTGGTGGCCCATATCACAGATGGGGAAACAGAGGCCAAGCTGGGGGGGACCCACCCAAGGCTACCTCTGGGGCTCCCAGGAAATCCACCTCGGCACAGGGACATCTGCAGAGGCCTCGTGTCCCTGCCACATTCGGGGCTGGAGGCTGCTGGACACGCAGCCCCATGGCCACTCCGGGCGCCTCCTCAGGATGGGAAGACCCTTCCTCCCTCCAGCCCTGTGGGGGCTCAGGACACACACACTTGGGGTGACGCCCCGGGAGCCCCTCAGCCCCCTTCATGGCCCCTCCACCCTGACTTTACAGAACTGTGCCACTCTGTGGTCCTGCAGGGTCCTGGGAACTTTCTCGGGGTGAGCCCAGAGTGGCAGCCCTTTCTCGGGGTGAGGCGCCAGGTCCGTAGCCACCCCCCCCCTTCTCTCCCATCACAACACAGAGTCCAGTGGCGCCTGCGCACCCACGCCCTTCCAGAACGGACTTCCAAGGGCAGCTCCCCGGGGCTGCCTGGACCTCACCTTAGACCCCCCGGGGCCCGTGGGCTTCCCGCTCCAGGGGAAATTCTTTCCTGGAGTCAGGTGTCAGTGCCCCTCTGGCTGTCCCCGGTGCTGAGCCAACAGCCCAAAATAGCCCCAGCTGTCAGCGGGCATCCGTCTCAGCAGAGCTGGGGGCAGGGCCGGCCGGACCCCTGGGCTGCGCTCGAACGGGGGTCAGCCCAGGAGGCGGTGGGTGCGCAACACCGGCCCAGCGCCCCTCCAGCCCCCAGCCAGGCGGGCGGCGCCTTCCCCACACGAGGGCCCGGCTCGGGGTCACCGGTGGTGCAGAGACTGCAGCCGAGCCCCACCGTGGGGAGATGCGCAGTCTGGCCAGACTCCGAAGGTCCCTCTGCTCCCTGACCTTCAGCCGAGCCGTCCTCCAGGGCAACAGGACGCCCCCCACCCTGCCGGGTTTTCTGCCTCCTCACCTGTCTCTGTGCGGGGTTCCGGGCGGTGCCCAGGCCGGGGGCAAGGCAGGGGGTCAGGGGCTGCTGGGTCTCGCCTCCCTTCGAGGGCCCAGGACCGACAGGGTTTGCACCCAGCAGCCCACACTCTGGCCGGTCCTCAGACTGGACGGGGACGAAAGGACAGGCGGATGCTGTCAGCCGGAGGAGGCTGGGCCCGCCCCCCACCCCACCCCCACCGCCAGCCAGGCCGGCCCAGCCCAGCTCCAAAATAGCCCGGGTGTCACTGTCCAGGATTCAGTTTCACCCTCGGCCCCGAGAGGAGCAAAGGGCAGATGCTTGGGGCCACAGCCAGGGCCAGGAGGACGTCTGTGTCCTCCAGCAATGACACAGGCTGGAGGGCACAACTGGCCTGGCCCCCTCCCCAGATCAGCATTCTGGAGTGCAGGGCAGGAAGGGGCTGGGCACCTGGGACCACCCCCAAGGGGCACCCAGGACCACCCCAAGGAGGACTTAGGACCACCCCAATGAGGAGGATGCAAAACTACACCAAGGGGACCCGAGACCACCCCCAAGGTGACCCGAGACCACCCCAAGGGGGACCCGGGACCCTTCCCGCAGGGCCCTGCACCTGAGCGTCCCAGGGTGCGGCAGTGGAAGGGGCAGGCAGGAGCTGTGCACAGGCCCCTGGTCCACTCACCTGTGACAGTGTGTTCCTCGTCCTGTTGTCTCCACCCACCCTGGCCCCTCCTTCCAGCACACACGCTGCCGGGTCTGTGACACATCTTTATGTGGGAGTCGGGGGGTCCCCTGAGAACCCGGCCCCACCGGGGGGAAGACAGGCTTTACCCAGGGGGCGCCAGGCCCCCAACCCTCAGAGGCCCAGGTCTGAAAGAGGAGGCACAGCTGAGGGTGTGGGGAGCCAGGGCAGGGTCCCTGTACCCCATGCCCTAGGGGACACCTGCCCTCAGGTGTGTCGCCGAGCCAACCTCAGCTGCCAGCACCAGGGAAGCCAGAGAAAGGGCCAGCCGGGTGTTGGGGCCCAGAGCCGGGCATGGAGGACAGCTCAGGTGGTTGGAGTAGAGGGGACCCTGGGGTTGGGCGGAGACCTGCTCTGCCTCCAGGCTTCAGCCCCATCCCCGAGCCAGCGCCAGGGACCTGGGTCCTCATCCAGTTCCCAGCCTCTGGTGACACCCTCTTCCAGGTGACAGCCAACATCTCATGTCCTCACACGGTGGAAAGAGGGTAAGGGTCTCTCAGGGGTCTCTTATAAAGACACCAATCCCATCATGGGGGCTCTATCCCCTGACCTAATCACCCTCCCAAAGGCCCCACCTTCTAATACCATCACCTTGGGGGTGAGGGCTTTGACCTGTGAATCTGGGGGGGACGCATTCAGTCTATCACACCAGTGAGAAGGGAAAAGGCTGGAAGGAGAGCCCACTGCCCGGGGACATGGCCCTGGGGAGCTGCAGGGGTGCAGAAGCGTGTCTGCATGTCCTGTGTGTCCACATGTGTATGCATGTGTGTAGGCATGCTGCATGGCTTCATGTACATGTGTGCATGCTCGCTGTGTATGCATGTCTGTGTGCATGTGTGTGTGTGCATGTGTGGGCCACCATGGGCTACGTGTGTGTATACATGTGTGTATTCATGCATACCTGGCCAGCCCCCTACATGCCCTCCTGGAAGAACTAAGCCCACAGAGTCATGGCCTCTGACCAAACCTCCCTCTGTCCCCCTCTGTGCTGTGACTCCTCCTGCCCCACAGCTCAGCCTCCTCCCCCCTTTCTGTCCTCCCTCCTCTGTTTCTCCCCCGGGTCCCCCTACCTGGAGGACTGTCCCACGTGCATAGTGAACATGGTGTCTCTGAAACACGATGTCTCTTACCCTCTCGCCTCATCCCACTGGGGCACTCGATATCCCCCTCGCGTGCCTCGCAGAGGGGACGCGGGATGCCATCATCTGTCGTTCTGCCTGAGCCCAGAGTCATCTGCCAGTCTGGAGAGCTGGTGCCCCGGTCCCCGTCCCTCCCTAGCCACTGCCCTCACACGAATGGCCCCTATCGTCAGAGATCTGATGCAAAACAAACGCATCCCGTGAGGACGTCTCCCCACCCGCACCCCTGCCTCTGGCGGCCACCGCTCCACTCTCTCCTTCCGTGCAGGCAACTCATCCAGGTTCCACACGTAAGTGAGGTCGGGAGGCTCTTGTCTCTCCAGGCCTGGCTTACTTCGGTCATCCATGTTGTTGCGAATGACAGGATATCGCTCCTTTTGACGGCTAAATATTACTAGTGTTCTGGTGTTTATACCACATTTTCTTTATGCATTAATCCATCGACAGACGCTTAAGTTAACTCCATGTTTTTTTTTGTTTTTTTTTTTTTGAGACAGGGTCTCACTCTGTTGCCCAGGCTAGAGTGCCATGGGGTCAGCCTAGCTCACAGCAACCTCAAACTCCTGGACTCAAGCAATCGTCCTGCCTCAGCCTCCCGAGTAGCTGGGACTACAGACACGCGCCACCATGCCCGGCTCATTTTTTCTATTTTTAGTAGAGACAGGGTCTCATTGTGCTGCCCAGGCTGGTCTGGAACGCCTGACCTCAAGTGATCCTCCTGCCTCAGCCTCCCAGAGTGCTGGGATCACAGATGTGAGCCACCACACCCAACCTTACAAGATCTTTTTTTGATTTTAAATGTCTTTCTATAGTGTGGTCAAAAGCTGTATTGAGATGTCACTGGTCCATGAGACCCCCAGTTTGAGGAGGCCCCTGGGTCTGGCGAGGTCACACACAGAGTGAGTCCACAGGCAACTCGGGGACCTGGTGGCACAACAATGTGAATGTACTGAATGCCACTGAACTGTACACCGAAAAATGATCAATTCTATGTTCTGTGTATTTTAATACAATAAAGCGAACTGGGGGGAAGAGAAGAGCTGGTCGCTGAGACGATCAGGTGCAAGACGGCAGGAGCTTCGCAGAGCAGGGCCGTGCACACACTCAGGTCTGGTTCCTCGGAAGCGATGGGGTGATTCTGGCTGAGCTTTAGGAGAAAACTGAAATTGTCTTTGCAAAGGTGGTTCTGTGGTCAGAGCTCTGCAAAGCTCTCATTGTGAATGGAAAGACAGACAGCAGCTCTGGGACAGAGATGTGCGAGCCAAGGGCAGGAGTGTTGGGGGACCCAACCCCCCAGGACAGGGCTTTCCTGAGGAAGTGGCCCTTTGCTTCGGTGAGCACCTTCTCCATCACGCCAACTGCATGCCGTCTCAGCAGAGGGTGTCAGCGACGGCTTGGTTTTGAAGTATTTTTGCCTTTTAAAATCCCCCTGGTGGTTTCTGACTGTGGTCCTACGGCCTCTATCTCTAGGGTATCCCAAGTGTGTAGGAAAAGCCTTTGCTTCTTTTTAAAATCCTACGTGAGCCAAAGAAAGCCAAGTCTTAGATGCCAGCTTCGTTCCTAAGATAGCACGTGGGCCCAGCCAGCAGAGGGTGGTTCCATCACCAGCCAGGGGACCTGGGCTTCAGATGACACCGAGCCCTGTCCCTTCCATGGGGAAGTCAACCATTCCTGGCTCCCGTTCAAACAGGGGCATGTGTGTGCGTGTGTCTTTAATTTGGGACAATTTGATGGCTTTCTTCCTTAGCAACCCCAGCATGAACCAAACTTGGGGATCCTTTCATTCTACAGCGAATCTGAGCAAGGTCCAAGGCCCACCGTGCAACACTGACAGGCTCCCAGATAGGTTCACTTTAGATAAAACGCTGGTTGGCAACTCAAGGGCCATGCAAACACCACGCTGGGAGCCAAACCAGCTGTCCAGCCAGTTATGGAAAAGGCCACACCCACAGGCTCATAAATGTAATTTTTTGCCTCCTCATAACAGAGCATCTTGTGACAGGTTTTTAAAGGATCAAATGACCTTTAATTGGTGGACTCAGAGGCAAACTCACTGAATCATACTGAGAACCAAGTCTGCACACCACCAAGCCTCAGTAGAAAGCCCACAGCCAGACACCCTGCAGTGGGTCGCCAAAACAGTTTGGAACCTGTGGCATCATAGAAAATATATGTCAGGTATTTGAAGCAAACCAAGAAGATCAGAGGCTGCCAATCCCCTGAGAACTGACTCAGAGGTTTTGCCAAAGGGGAAAGGAAGTTCATAAGAACAGAGGGTTCCAAAGCCTTCCCCATAGAAACTGACTTTATTTGAAACAGAGCGTGGGAAAATCCAGGCCTAAGGGTGCTACTGAAAATAATTGCTCCTCTCACTAGCAAGCGGAACCACAAGCCAGCTAGTTCACCAGAGAGAACCACAGAAAGAGACAGCTAAGAAGAACCTCCAGGGCTCAAACAAACCTCAAAGACTGTCATCAAAACAACTCCTGTGCTGGCTTATTTCACTGCACATAATGACCCCCGGTTCCACCCATGCTGCTGCAAATGACAGGATTTCATCCTTTGTGATGGCTGAGTATTGTTCCATTGTGTATACATGCCACATTTTCTTTATCCATCCATCCACTGATGGACATTTAAGTTGACTCCATATCTTAGCTATTGTGAATAGTGCTGTGATATACACACAAATGCAAGTATCCCTTTGATATACTGATTTCCTTTCCTTTGGATGAATATCCAGGTATGAATCAATAAAATTAAATAAATTAAAAAATAATAAAACAAAAATGACCCCTAGCCAAAAGACAATGGAGCAATTTTATGTCCCCAGGGCATCGCTGCCCAAATGCTGGACTTAGAAGTTATTTTAACTATGTTCAGAGAACTTATGGAAACCATGCCTTACAAAGTAAAGGATAGTATAATGCTGATGGCTCATCAAATAGAGAATAGTAATAAAGAAATAAATTATAAAAACAACCCAGTGGAAATTCTGGAGTTGAAAAGTACAACAAATGAAATGAAACAGTCATTGGAGGGACTCAGTGGTAGATTTTAACTGGAAGAAGAAAGAATCAATGACTTGAAGACGGATTGATAGAGACTCTGCAGTCCAAAGAGCAGAGGGCATAAAGAAGGAAGAGGGTGAACAGAGCCTTAGAGAGGCATGGCATGCCGCTAAGCACACCAACACACGCACGAGAAAAACAGCTCGTCACACACAAGGGCTGCCCAGCGAGACTAACAGCTGATTTCTCATCAGAAACAATGGATGCCAGAAGACAGTGGGATCCCAGAAACAAGGTAGAGTAATTCAATATATAAACTTTTCTTGCCCAAAATAATGTTAAATGACTTTGATAATCTAAAATTCCTTTGTGTTTGTGTGTGTAACTGCCCATCTCTTCCTCACCCAAACCTTCAGCACCAAGTGGGTGTAGGTAGCAAAGCACAGATTTCCTGGGCGAAGCCTTCCCTCTCACCAAAACAACAACCAAAACAGAACCTTAAAAAATGCTAAATCAGATCACTAAAATAAGTGCAACATGCTTAAAATTATGTTATCATTATTTATATTAGTGATCATCATTAAACTTACATCAAATCCTGAGAGATGCTTTAAATCACTTACCGATGGGGATTGTGATGCTATTGGCTGAATTCTGAACATTCTCTCATCAGTCCTTAATGTTTTCTCACGGTGTTCAAGAGGAATTCAGTTGCAATTATTAATTCAGGTGAAAATCTTAAAATAACCACATAATTTGACAAAGTGTTTCATGAAGCAAAGTTCGTATAAGAATTTAAACTAAAGTAAATGCAATGATTTTAATAATCTACCTTGCATCTGCTAAAACAAATGGCAGGGAAGGCACTTTAAAAAAAAAAGTGGCCCAAAATATTTGCTAAATCTTTGAAAAGTCTTTTTGACATGTCAAAAAAAAAAAAAAAAAAAAAGAACCTGAGGGCACCCTTGTCTCGGGGTGAGCAGCACGGCTGTGGGCCCTCCTCTCGCTGTCACTGTTTAAAATTAGAGTCCACAGGGCCTGGTAGTCACGTGGAGCACGGTGACCCTCCCACCCTCAACAGCTGCCATCTCTCCCTGGGAGCGCTAAGATTAGGACTGCACAAATTCCTGGAGCAGAAATTAAGGACCACAATTAACTGGGTGACTTAATTTGGCAATCCTGCAATTCCATCCTGGTGAGAAAGAAGCTTTCCCCGCTGCTGTGACTCTTTGCTGCAGAGTGACTCAGACCCAATCCCTGCCTCTTCAGTCTTTCTGAGGAACTTCAAGATCCCAACTCACGTTCTCCTGGACAATGGGTTCTGAGGATCAGCTCAGGAGACATCTTGCCATTGTCTTCTTGTCCCATGGCTGTGCCGGGAGAAGCGTGGGACAGAAGCATTTGTAGGGCCCGCCACAAAGCTGTCTAGGGCTTCCGTGTGGCCACCACTAGTTCTTCAGTGGCCAGGGCCAGGGCTAGCACACCCAGGATAGTCGAGAAGATGGGGCCAAGTGAGGACACAAAAAGATGTCAAAGCAAGAGACAGTCTCTACTTTCTACTGTTGACTCTTGAATTTGCTGAGAACGTTCTTAGGAAGTTCTCAGGAAGCTATAGCAACTAAAACGGTGGCTCAGGGGTAGATAAACAGGCCAATAAAAATATAAAGAGCCTGGAAATGGGCCCTCACACATTCAGATACTGAGAAGTCACGACAGAAGAGTGGGAAGAATGTTCTGGACAACCAGCTACCTTCTGAAGAAAAGAAAACTGGATCACTACTTCACGCCTATTATGGGGTGAGTGCCATCCCCCCAAAAAAGCATGTTGAGGTCCTCGTTTCCAGAACCTATGAATGGGACCTTATTTCGAGATAGTCCCTGTGCAGATGCAGTCATTAGGGTGGCCCGAATCCAACAACCGGGGCTCTCATGAGAAGGGGATATTTAGGCCGGGTGTGGTGGCTCATGCCTGTCATCCTAGCACTGTGGGAGGCTGAGGCAGAAGGATGGTTTGAGGTCAGGAGTTGAAGACCAGCCTAAATAAGAGCGAGACCCTGTCTCTACTGAAAATAGGAAAAATTAGCCGGGCGTGGTGGCACCTGTAGTCCCAGCTACTTGGGAGGCTGAGGCAGGAGGATCGCTTGAGCCTGGGAGTTGGAGTCTGCAGTGAGCTATGATGAAGCCACTGCACTCTTGCCTCCGTTTTTTTAAGACATTAGGTGAGATGAATTAAAAAACCCAACTGACAGAAAGCAAAACAAAAACTTTTGGAAGAAAATCGAGAACATTTTTGTGCGAGGATCTCTTAAACAAGATGCAAAAAAAGCATGTGTCTCAAAGGAGGAAAAATAAATTTAACTACATTAAAATTGTAAATGGCTCTCCAACAAAAGACACCAAAACAAAAAATCTTTGGAAAATATGTCTGTCACACATGTGACCTGCCGAATTGTCGTCACCCATGCGTTATGATGCAGACACGAGACTATTCAAGACAGCTGATGGCAGCAAAAAAAATGGGCAACAAACCCAATCACCAAGGGAAGCATCACATGAACAGGCCTGCCAGGGTGGGCGCAGTCACAGAAAGAACGTGGCAGACCCTCAGGCCCAGACGTGGGAGGACGCCCGCATCAGTCAGGGCTCCACAGAGAGGCAGAAACAACAGGAGACGTGCGTGGGTGTCTCTCGCTGGTTCTGTAGAGGTGGATGGATGGACAGATAGATATGACAGATAAAATTAATACACTGATTAATAGACAGATGGATATAAATGATATATATAAATAGACATAGATGACGGATAGATGTATTAATAGACGATAGGTGGATATAGAGATGGACAGACAGAGATAAGATTGATGGATGGATAAATAATGGATGACAGACAAGTATATAATCGATAGACTTATCATAAGGACTTGGCTCACGCAGTCATGGAAACTGAGAAGCCCTGGGTCTGCAGTCAGCGAGAGGACCAGGACAGCCCATGGCAGGGTTCCAGTCTGCGGGCTGGCAGGCCCGAGACGCAGGAAGAGCCAATGTCTCAGTTTGAGTGCAAAGGCAAGAAAACACCAACGTCCCAGCTCAAAACAGGCAGGAGGAGGAGGAGTCCCTCTCACCAGCCTTTTTTTTCTTTTCAGGTCTTCAGCCAATTGGACGAGGCCCACCCAGCCTGGGGAGGGCAACCGGCTCTACTCAGCCTATCTATTCCAGTGCCGATTCCTTCCAGAAACACGGACACATTCAGGAGTAATGTCTGACCAGACATCTGGGCATCCTGTGGCCCAGTCAAGCTGACACATAAAATTCGCCTCCGTCACACCTGTGCCCGGCGTTGAATGGCAACTTGCAGAACATAGAAGCTGCGATCCCATTTAAGCTCGGAAATGAACAACCTGGAAGACGGGACGAGACTGCGTGAATATATATGTATTTGTTGGAGTGCACAGACAGAACTGTTAGTGAGCACAGACCGTGTGACAGCCAAGGATGACAAAAGGACACAGACTTTTTACTCTGTGTGCCTCTATGCTGTTTAATTTTATTCAGCAGGCACACATCCCACTTGAAGTTAAAAGACAACAGGTCCCAGCTGGGCTGAGGACAGGAGCAGCCGAAAACACCCACTGAGCGTCCGGCCTGGGGCCCGGCAGCCCCTTCACACTGAACCTTTCCACCTGCCTCCTGACCGTCTCTTTAAACGAAATCTTAACCAGAGCCCACAGATAAGAAGCTGGTCAGAGAGGAAGTGCTTCAGAGCCGTGGTCCTCAAAGTGTGGTCCTGGTCCCCATGGGTCCCTGAGGCCCCCCCATGACCTCAGTGGTTTCCACGGTGACACTGAGATGTGGCTTGTCTCTGTCACACTCACCATCCCATGATCATGGGGTTATCTCCCCCCATGCCCTATAGGACTCCAGGGCAGAGAACTGGGCTGTCTTTTATGAAGCTAGGTGTTAAAGACACTTGCACACGGAAACAAATGCCACCCTTCTCCCGAAATTTGGTTGCTTGTTTTGAAAAACACAAGATTTTTCATTAAAAGTATGTGTCTTGGTCAGATGTGGTGGCTCACTCCTGTAATCCTAGCACTCTGGGAGGCCGAGGTGGAGGATCACTTGAGCTCAGGAATTTGAGACCAGCCTGAGCAAAATCGAGACCCCGTCTCTACAGACAAACAAACAAATGTCTCTTGGCTGGCTGCAGTGGCTCACACCTGTGATCCCAGCACTTGGGGAGGTTGAGGCAAGGAGGATTGCCTGAGGCCAGGAGTTTGAGACCAGCCTGGGCAACATTGTGAGACCCCATCTCTACAAAAAATTAAAAAATTAGCCGGGCATAGTGGCACACACCTGTGTCTCAGCTACTTGTGAGGCTGAGGTGGGAGGATTGCTTGAGCCCAAGAGTTGGAGGCTGCAGTGAACTATAACAACGGCACTGTACTCTAGCCCAGGCAACAGAAAGAGACCCTGTCTCAGAAAAAAAAAAAAAAGAAAGAAAGAAATATGTTTCTCATATTAGCATAGAATAGGCTTATTATTTTTTTAAATGAATTATTAAACATTTAAAGTTTTTCTCAGTTTTGGTATCAGTAGAGTTATCCCATAGAACCTAAAATTCTTTGGGGTCTATGCAAATTTTCCAGAAGTAATTCTGAGACCTGAAATTCTAAAAAAAGTTGGAAGAAAGCCACATCTGAGACTTCCCAAAGAACCCCTGATTTACACAGGACATAAATCTAAAATCGAAGTATTAGACAAGAAGTCTAATAGACAAGTCTTCCAGACTCACAGCTCATAAACTAACAGTTGTTGGTAAAAGGGGGTAGAAATACACCCAAATTTACATAAATATGTGTGTGTACATGCACGCACATAAACATATTCTAGTTTTTTAAAAAAGATTGGGGGGATGGATAACAAAAATAAAAATCCAAGCAATGCATTCATTAGAGACACATCTAAAATAAAGATGTTAAAAGTAAAAGAATAGCAAAATTCAGAAAAGGCAAATATTAACCAAAAGAGAACTGATGTGGCTATATTATCAGCAAACAAAACTGACCTTGTGGGAAAATAATAACTAAAGGTCAAGAGATCATTTTAGAAGGTCCAATTCACGAGGAAGCTGTAATATTTTGAAACCTGTATGCACCTAATAACACAGCTTCAAAATGTAAGAAGGGAAAAAAAAAGAACTACAAGAAGAAACAAACCCACCACCTAGGGGAATGTCTGCACAGATTTCTCTTCCTTTCACTGGTTCGAATCCATAAGGCTACAGGAGGCTGAGGCAGACAGTGCACGAGTTAGATCTCACACACAGATGGGGAGCCTCACACCCAGCCAGTGGAGAAGAGTTCTCAAGCACCCCAAAACACTGCCCAAAATTTACCATACACAGCTGCGGTCCCCAAGCCCCGGGCACACCAGGAACGGGGCCTCGAAGCAGGAGGCCATCGAACAAAGCCCCACCTGCACCCACAGCCTCTCCCCATCGCTCGAGTCACTGCCGAGCCCCAACCCCATCAGATCAGTCGGATCAGTGGGGGCATCAGACCCTCACGGGAGCACGAACCCCACTGCAAACTGCTCACACGAGGGATCCAGGTTCTGCTCCCCACAAGAATCCAACGCCTGATGATGGGGGGGGGATGGAGGTGGCAACAGCCTCCCCCCACCCCATCCCCATCCATGGAAAAACTGTCTTCCACGAAGCCAATCCCTGGTGTCGAAAATGTTGGGGATTGCGGATATGCAGGACCAGAATGCAAACCTCAATAAATTTCAAAGGTATGGCATCATATAAACTATGTCATCTGTCCAGAATGTGAAAATTAGTTTAAAACAAAGCAGAAAAAAGCTCCATGTATGTAGATATCACGTTCAAATAACTCAAGGTAAAACAAAACAAAAAAAAATAATCACAAAAATTTAAAAATATTTAGGACTAAAATGTAACAAAAACATGCTCTGCCAAACCAACAGGATGCCAATAAGAAAGAACCCACGGTGAACGGGCAGCCTGAAAATCTTAAGAGCAGAAGAAAAGAGGAGCCAAAATCTAAAAGCTAAATTCAGCTTCAGAAGTTAGAAAAAGAAAAACAGAACAAAAACAAAGAAAGCATAAGGGATGAAATAATGATGGAAACAGAAATTAGTGAAATAGAAGAAAAACGTAAACCAGAGAGGACGAGGAAATCCACAGTCGCTTCTTTGACAAACTTGTGGCAAGACTGACAGATTAGAAAAAGGGAGGCGGCGCACATGATCACAAAAAAAGGACGACAGAATCACAAATGCAAAATAAAAATGAAATCCCATCCTTTGCAGCAACGTGGATGGAACCGGAGGCCATTATGTTAAGTGGAACAGCCACAGGCAGAAAGACAGATGTCACATGTCTCATTCACGTGTGGGAGCTAGAAAAGTGACCTCATGAAATTGGTTGCCAGAGGCCAGGAAGGGGAGCGCAGATGGAGGGACGTTGATCGACGGGTACAAATACTTGGGGGTTTTTTGGTTTTTCTTTCTTTTTTTTTTTTGAGACAGAGTCTCCCTCTGTTGCCCAGGCTAGAGTGCCGTGGCGTCAGCCTAGCTCACAGCAACCTCAAACTCCTGGGCTCAAGTGATCCTCCTGCCTCAGCCTCCCGAGTAGCTGGGACTACAGACATGCGCCACCATGCCTGGCTAATTTTTTCTACATATTTTTAGTTGGCCAATTAATTTCTTTCTATTTTTAGTAGAGACGGGGTCTCGCTCTTGCTCGGGCTAGTTTCAAACTCCTGACCTTGAGCAATCTGCCCGCCTCGGCCTCCAAATACTTGGTTTGACAGAAGAAATAAAACCTGGTGTTCAATACATCAGTGGAGTGACTACAGTTTACAATAATCTACTGAACATTTCAAAATAGCCAGAAGAGAACAACTAGACTGTTTCTAGCATAAAGGAAAGACAAATATTTAGTATTCCTGGCACTCCAGGAGGCCACGGCCACGGGTCGCTTGAGCCCAGGAATTTGAGGTTGCTGTGAGCTGTGATGATGCCACGGCTCTCTAGCTAGGGCAACAGAGTGAGACTCTGTCTCCAAATAAATAAATGAATTAATTTAAAAAGAGGACAGAAAAGACAAGTATTTAAGGTGCCTGATATCCCAAGGACACTGATTTGATCTGTACAACTATATGAATGTACTAAATTCTCACATGTAGCCCCAAAATATACATCAATTTTTTTAAAGCAATGAACCACAGACTAATGGAAAATGTGAAACTATAAAACTAGTAGGAAAAAAACATAGAAGAAAATCTTCAGAATCCAGGGCTAAGCAAAGAGTTCTTAGACTTAACACCCAGAGCATTATCTATGAAGGAGAAATCTGATCAAATGGCCCCACTCAAATTTTAAAACCTTTTGCTCTTCGAGAGCCTCGGCGAAGAGGATGAGAAAACACCCCGCATGCGGGGAGAAGACACCCGCAAACCCCAACGGTCTGTCACTGTCATCTGTGCATTCCGTGTTTGTGAATCTGCTCACTAAAATTCATGTGCACCCCCAAAATCAATCCTTGGGGTGTCTGCACAGTTATTTGTGGACTTTCACGGAGCAGGGAAAAACCTGAGCAGCCAGATGCAAACTCTCCCAGCTGGGGTCAAACAAGGTGACACCTGCCTTCTGGTTTCGGCCGAGGCTGTGACAAAGTGTCATTTCATGGTCTATTTTGTGCTGCATTTTCCACATTTTTGTGCTTTTGGTGGTGATTCTGCCGTTCACAACGGCCTCCCCACACAAGGCTGTGGTGCCGACTGCTGTCCATGGGTGCACGGAGGCCGCGCTGCGCCTCGCGGAGAACACACACGGTGAGCCTCACGCAGGCGTGGGTCATGGATCCGTTGGCCACAAGCTCCACGGGAATGAACGCACAATCTGCATTAAACACGGAGTCTCCAAACAGAAACACGCGTGAGCCGTGGCATGGAATGATCGGTCGGTGGATGAAAGTGTTGACACCAGAGGCTCACAGTCCTGGCAGCTGGAGTCTGAGATCCAGGTGTTGGCGGGGCTGCTCCTTCCTGAGGCCTCTCTGGGGCTCGCAGACGGACACGTTCTCCCCGTGTCCTCGCAGTGCCTGTCCCCTGGGCATGCACCCCTGGGTGCCTCTCTGTGAGTCCAGATTCCCCCTTCGTACAGGGACACCGGCCAGATTACATTAGGGCCACCCCCGTGACCTCATTTTAACTTAGCCACCTGTGTGAACAGCCTGTCTCCAAACATGGTCACATTCTGAGGTCCTGGGTTTTAACGCTTAAACCTATGAATTTGTTGGGGGGGGGGAACACAATTCTGCCCACAGTAAGTGGGGAAATGGCCCAACTGTGGTGCAGCACAGGGAACGCGACTCAGAAATGAAAAGGCACGAACGATGGGCACAGGCAACGGCATGAAGGGTCTCCAGGGAATCACACTGAGTGAAACAAAAGCCCCTCACCTGGCCACATCCATGTGCACGGCTGCCACGGGCTCTGGGTGACATGCGCATGCAGGGGAGGGGCTGGGAGCACACCCCACTCGCTCCGGTGACCGGCTGTGTCAGCTCCCACCCTGGGTCACAGAGGCCGTGGATGCCTGTGCCTGGCTGTACCTGGACAGGAAACCGGGCTCAAAGCCCGATCCGATGTCTCCATGTCACATTAGAAGTAGCAGCTGGCAGGGCTGAGAGTGGCATGGTGGCACCTGCTTAGAAACCACCCTAGGCTGGAGGCACGTCAGGAGACGTGCCTCGGAACCCCCGGCTCTCAGGACCGTGGGGGTGTCAGGACCGCCTGGCTATGACTTTGCCCAAGGGGCAGAGTCCATTCGGCTGGTCGGGCCCTCACCCATGTCGTCCTCGCCTCCCACTCCTGGGTCCAGCTGGGCCCCCTTCCCCTCCAGCATACCTGGCAGCTGTGCCCTCCCCCTCCTCCTGGGTGGCAGCAAACAGCATTTCAGATTAGAGTACACGCTGGGCCACTGGCCTGTGACCACGCTGCTGCAGGTTCTCGGGGCCCCGCAGCCCCTTCTAAGCACAAGGATGGCCGCACAGGCTCTCCCTGCTCAGCTCACTGCTGCCCTCAAGTCCACCTGGGTGGCCTGAACGCCTGCCCCGTGCCCTGGGCCCTACAGAGGCCAGCTCAGAGCCACCAGGGTTGCCCCCAGTGGACTCGGTACCCACCCTACCAGGAACTCTGCTGAAATGCTCTGTCTGGCGTGTTCAGGTGCTCTCCAGGGAGGGCTGTTCTGTGTTTGGTCTGCCTGATCCCAAAACCAACGCCCGCCCCTCCACCTGAAAGGAAACCAGAGCTCCGAACAGGCTGCTTGTGCGTCACACTTTAATAGACGCCCCGTCACACGGAGCTCACATTGCAGCAGGACAGGGAAGGTGAGTGGTTGAAAAGGGGCCTCAGCCCCACCCCGACAGCAGGTCACACTCTGACTGGAAACACACGGCTACAGCTACGTCTGAGACACAGCAAACGGGAATCGTGCGAAAGCCCCTCGCTGCCAGGCCCCCGCCAGCGGCAGGGCTGCACACACGGAGGTACGGCTGGTTGGGTGTGCACAGGTGCCCGGGGCCTCCATGTGCAGACACCCTCGGCCCAAGGACAACCACACATGACCCCACCCTGAGACATGCTCCAAAGTGAGCACGGGGGAACGATTCCCAAAGGCCAACGGGGTGCAGAGATCACCTCCCGCCAGGCCCATGGGGGCAGCGTGGGATGCAAGGACCAGAAGCTGCGGCTCTGGGCAAGGACGCCATCCCGTCCTCGTGTGACAGACTCCACGTGGAGCCGAGTCTGGAGTCTGGTCCAAGGAGGGCTTAGGCCACTTTCTCCCCTCCCTGGGCCCCAGGAGGGTTCCTGCTGCTCCCAGCCACAGAAGAACATCTGCAGACAGGGAGACCCATGGCCATGGGACCCTCCGCAGGGAGCATCGGTGGGGCCAGGTGCCCTGCCAGCCAGGCCTGCAGCTCTGGGCCTTGCAGGAATGCAGGACTCTCCCAGTGGAGTGTGTCAACAGGGCCACTGAGGAGCGGGGGCTCCCATCCTGCAAGGCACAGCAGACGGACCAGGAGATGCTGGACAGAGGCCCGAGGCACCGACCGTTCCGCTGGCCTCCCAGAGCCAGAAGCATTTCGGGGCTACTTGGTGGCCTTGGGCCACCAGTCTGGCACAGACACGGTTAAGGCCACCTGGCCGCTCTCAGAGGTTCGGATGTGGAGAGGACCCTTGATTTTCTCTGACTGCAGCAGGGCCAGCCCCACATCCCTCTGGCCAGCCCTGAACTTGCCAGCCGCCTGTCCCGACTCAGTCAGCACTGGGGTGCCCGGGGCGATGCCGCCAGCAGGAAGGGGGCCCGAGAGACGCACAGGGAAAAGGCGCTTCCGGATGACACCCATGTGGTGGGTGCGGGCTGTCAGCTCCTGGCCTATGTAGCAGCCCTTGGTGAAGCTCACGCCGTTCATGAAGGCCAAGTTGGACTCCAGGGGCAGGGCCACCCCTGGGGGTAGGTCGCGCACTCCCTCAGGAACGCCTGTGGAGACCGGAGGGGAGAGACCGGGGAGAAATGAGCTCGGCCAGCCCAGCCCTGCTGCCCGCCCTCCCCTCCCACGTAGCCCCAAGTGCCCGGCGGCCCTCACCTTGCCGGTACCGGAGCTGGTGATAATCCCCCGAGTCCCCCAGCCGGCCCCCGGGCACCAGGGCCGGGCCCTCGTCCTGGGTGAGGAGCCGCCACCCCATGCACGTGGTCCGGGGGTCGCGGGTGAGGACGGCGGCAGCCTCCGCCTTCTCCTGCAGCGGCGTGGCCCCGCCGGCCTCAGGGGTGATGGGCAGCACCGCCCACACTCGCAGCTCGGGGTGCGCCTCCACCGCGACCTTCCGCCGGATCTTGTACAGCGTCAGGTGCTTCTGCAGCGCACCCAGCACGGAGCTGTCACACTCCAGGAGGAAACCCGCCGCCTCCTCTGCGCGCTCCTGGAGCCTGCGGGGAGAAATGCAAGGGCGCATGGGGGCGGGCAGGGGCCCCGCCCACGGCCGGCTCTCCAGGTCCCCAGCCGAAAGCCGCACCCCAGTGCGCACGGGGCTGCGTCTGCAGCCAGGCGCACTGCAGGGATCAACGCGCAGCGAGCCGTGCCCTCGGCCACACAGTACTGTGCTGCGAAAGCGCGCGTCATCCTGGGCAGAAAAGGGTGCCCCCGGGGACCAACACGCAGCGAGTGGGCTGCGCCTTCCAAGCGGGTGGCAGGTGGCGACGACACAGGCAGACAAGCCACGGAAACCAACGTACAGAGCGGCATCCACACCGACACCATCTGGTTGCACCTCCAGAGCGCGGATCAATGAGGGCCAAGGGCATCAGGGGACCAAGGCGTAGAGCCCTGGCCACAGCTGCGCCCCAAGAGCGTGTGTCTTCAGAGGAGACAGGAATGCACCCCTGGACCAACAGGCCAACAGCCGCACCAGCAACCACACAGGCCTGCGCCTCCAGAGCACGCCTCCACACTGCCAGACAGGCGCACCGGGGGACTAGGGGCAGAGAGCTGCGCGCACGCGCACGCCCTCACTGTTGCACCTCTGGCACACATGTCTATGGGGACAGACAGACCCCCGCCTGCGTGCGGAGCTACAACAGCCTGCCAAAGGGCATCACCCAGTCGCCCAGCCCAGGGCAGACATGACGGAAGGCAGTTCACTGGCTGCAGGAGCCGCGATGTGACACGCAGGACAGGACCACAGGGCCAGAACAGCTACCGAAGAGGAGCCGTGCTCAAGGTTAGGTGGAGAGGTGTGAACAGCCACCTGGGAAGCCATGGAGTGGCGGCTGCAGGGAGGAGCTGGGAGGCCAGGAGAGGTCAGCCTGCCCACGCCCACCGCCCCAAGGCAAGTCCCAGAACTCAGTCAGGGGCCCACAACCACCCTAACCTGTACTCTACTCTGGGCAGTCCAGGAATGACCCCATCCAGATGGACACAGAGCTGGGCCTAGGGCAGGGCACAAGTCTGAATCATGGGGTGGGGGTGCTAAGTGGAGGCACCCCCGATACAGCTGATTATGCAGCTGTGGTTTGCACAAAGGTCCACAGCCTGGTGGGAGCTGAGACAGGGGGTGGGTGGGAACCCCGGGAGGGTGCACAAGAGAGAGAGAGAAGAGCCCATGGGTGGTGCCCCAGCCCCTCCCGGGCAGGAGAGGATTAGGGTCTTCCCCAGGGAAGCCACTCAGTCAGCAGAGTGCCACCCCAGTCTCCGTAGCCTCACTCCGCCCTGTGGTCTGGCCCGCGTGCCAGCACACGCTCCTCACACAGAACTAGTGGCCACAGGTCTCACCGAGGACCACACCGTGGGGAGGGCGGGACACAGCTGGCTCACCTTCCAGGATAGCGGTCACAGGACATCAAAAGTGCCATCAGTGAGGGGCAGAGACAAGCACACCATTTACAAATATGGAGTTAAGATGCCAAGAGTGGCCAGACGTGCTGGCTCAGGCCTGTAATCCCTGCACTGTGGGAAGCTGAAGCAGGAGGATCACATGAGCCCGGGAGTCTGAGACCAGCCTGGGCAACACAGCAAGACCCCAACTCTGTAAGAAATTTTAAAAATAGCCAGGTGTGGTGGTGGGTTTCTAAAGCCCCAGCGACTTGAGAGGCTGAGGTGAGAGGAGCTGGAGGCTGCAGTGAGCCGTGATGACACCACTGCACTCCAGCCTGGGCGACAGAGCAAAATTGTGTCTCTATAAAATAAAATGGGGCCGCTCAGAGCCCTGGTGAACTCAAGATGTGCCGGAAGGAAGGAGGAAGCAGCTGGAAGTTCTGGGGTTGGCCTGGCACTGCTCACGGCCTGTGCAGGAAGCAAGTCTCAGACCAGAAAGTCCAGGCAGGCAGAGGCATATGAGATGTGCACAAACTGCACGTGTGGCATCTCACCATCTCTGTCCACTTGGCATATGGGGGGTTTACTGTATGTCAATCAGACGGAAACTAAACTGTTAAAGAAAGACGCAAAGAGGGAAAAGCAATGTGCCCAGAAACCAGAGTCCTTCCCCCTGAATGGTCGGTCCCGCCCTGGGACTGTATGTCCTGGTCTCCCCTCCCTTGTCAATGACCCTATAAATCACATGGTGGTTTAACGCCATCTCGAGCCCGACGGCAGGAAGAGGGGCTTCTCTGGCTAGGGAGCTGGGCGGGGTCGTCCTCAGCCGCCCCTCGCCCTAGCCTGCCACGTGCTCAGGAGA
>CAUYPO010088567.1:0-12590 GCA_963574435.1 Cheirogaleus major
GTTTTAGAAAATAATGAAAGTTTTAAAAGAGACAATCATACTGTACTGTGATGATTTCCATTTTCTGCAAATGGTCTCCCAGGAATAAAATACATGAAATTAACATTATTTAAGAAGCCAAGACCAAGTAACATTTACAGCCGCAATTGTCCGTATCATGGGGTCCAGGAAATGCGTGTCACCTAATATATGTGGGTATCTTTATCATTTTATTTTAAACATGTATGGCATTTCCAAACTGTGACCTAAGAGGAAAAGATCATATCTTATGCATCATTTTGTTTCGACATCTAACCCGGCATCCAAATACCATTCCCCACCCGATACACGTTGATGAAGGATGATGTATCCCCAGACCCCACAAAGTCTCTGAGACCGGGAATGCCCACGCCTGGTGTTCCCACGGGAGAGCCCACGGCAAGTGGTCGACACTTGTCCAGTGACACAGGAAGAGGGAACACATTAAAGGAGACAGACTTGCCTTGTCTCTTACGTGATTGTGGGACTTGGCTGCCCCTTCAAAATAATTTTTATTTCCATAGAATGTTAAGAAGGAGAGAAATTTCCTAGAGCCGACCCCCACGTCCCTGGTGTTCAGGTTGCATCTTCCTTTGGGTTGCCTTTGGCTGTATTGTTGTTGACGGCTATCAACGATTGATGACCATTGACGTTATCGGGGTCCCTGACACACTCAGAAGGTTTGCAGCGGCCGTGTTGCCTGCTGTCTGTGATCCCCCCTGCAGCTCTGACCCGTGCAGTTCTGCTCCTCTGCAGGTAACGAGGTCTACCGGGCTGAACGCCGTCACCCAGGCAGGCCGGTAGGCAGGTGCAGTGCCAAGTGCTCCGGGGAGGAGAAGAGCGTTTGAACTAAATGATGCTAATTTAGTGGCATGAGGTATTTGCCATACAGGAATCCTGATGGAGAGCTCCAAGGTCTGGGGAAGGAGAAAATAAGATCCCCAGATATGAGGTTGAAGTGGGGGGTTGGGGTGAGACACGACAGTGCCATGGTCCACTTGTGCTGCTCTAACAAAATCCCGTAGACTGGGTAATTTAGAAAGGACTAAAAACGTATTCCTCGTGGTTCTGGGGGCCGGGAAGTCCAAGATCACGGTGTCGGCGTTAGTGTCTGGCGAGGGCTGCTCTGGAGGGAAGGAATGGGTGTCATCATGTGGCAGGAAGGATGGAGCGGAGAAACAGCACAGTTTTCTAACACATGGGACTAACCCGGGAGGGGCCCCACCTGCCACTTAGTACAAACCTAATAGACGGTACTTGAAATTGAATTCTTACTTATTTTGATACATGCCACTTATTTTGATACATGCCAATTATTTCTAACATATGGAAGAAAGCTGCATTTAGGTGTGATTTTAATTAATAAGCTTCCTTGAATTATCTGCGGAGATCACTCCTTAAATGAGCGAAGAATGCTAAACTGCCTCTGGCTCCCCCTAAAACTGGGGATGGAAAAAAGAGAGGGGAGAAGATTCCATTGTTTGTCCCGTGCCAGGAGCCGGAAGAAAGCGCGTTTGCTCTTCTGGGAAAAGCGACACCACGGATCTGTCTCACCGCCGACTTGCCAAGCCCCTCTGGAGAGCTGGGTGACTTTCCCTCAAATACACCAGCATCCCTGCGACCTTTCTAGAACACAGGATGATATTTTACAGCAAACAAAGTTGCTGAGCAAAAATATCAGCCGAGGGAGCAGACATTTAATTGCCCTGCGGCACACCTGGCCCAGCGGAGGACGGACGTGAGCTGTCCCTCGGAGAAGCGAAGAGTCACGAGACGTTTGCTGCAAGGGAGCAAGTGCTCATGGCACGGCTTTAAACGTAAGGCACCGGATAAAGATCAGTTCAGAGCAAGTTCAGGATTTTAAACAGAGTTTGTACACATATGGTTTGGCAGGTGCAAGCCAAATGACAGCCGAATCATTGCGAAACGTGGATGTTCTCGTGGAGGGTTACCCTGCGGAAGGAATCTTGTGAATGAAACACTACCGTCCTGCCGAAATATCCCAGCAGAGTCGCAAAGGACCCCCTGGTAGGAACACTGCGTTCTGCACCGGTATTTTGTGCCAACACAAAGTTGACATTGGCGTTTTGGCGGGAACCCCACCTTTCAGCCTCTTCCAAAAGCCAGTCATCTCTGCAGTGTTTGGGCTCACTCATCACGGTGTTCCTGGTTAACCGAATATCCACATGAGATGGCTTTTTTTTTTTTAATACCCATTTTCAAATGAGTCAACTTCAGTAAAGTATGGTTCATCTACAACTATGTGAAGCATAATTCAATTTTTCATTGACTCAGAGGATACAAGATTAGAATATTTTAAACATTCATTGAGAATATCACTCATATTCAACATAGACCAGTGTTTCTTAAAACCTTGGGTGTATGTTAGAATCAGTGTTTCCCTAATCACAACGTCCAAGCTCTGTCCGAATTACATCAGAAATTTCAGAGGTGGGACCCAGGCATCCATATTTTTTTCCAAAGCCTTCTGGAAGATTCCATAAGGAAGCTAAAGGTGAGAAACCACAGTATTAGACCAAAGAAGGAACAGTCAAGCACACTGGCATGAATGCATCCAGATTCTATTGTGCATGCAGGTAAATCTTTCAAAAAAGAAACATAAGGACAGGTATCTGACGACAGATTTTTTTCAATCATTTGTTTAATGAAAATGATCTTTACAGAACAATCTTTTTTTTTTTATGCGTTCAGATCATCTGAATTTCAGAGTAAAAGGGATTTCTGAAGGTTTGGTTATTTGCATACCCGTTGAGCCTTACACACACACGCTCTCACCCACACTGCAAATATGTTCTCAGAGATAAAGCCAGATGTTTGCCCTTGTCAATGGAACATGCTAGGAAAACAGTGAAATAATCATATTAAATGAGTCTTGAAAACCCAGGTGTAAAAAAGCTAATGAGACTTTTCAGAGTTAACCTGAATCTAAGGTTGGCGAAAAAATGATGTTGCGTTTAAAATCATGAGAAGAACCTTGCAGGGACCCATTTCAGATTTATTCTCAGAGTTTGTTTGCAATTGATAAGATTTCAAATGCTGATCTTTTTTAAAAAAGCTATTTTGTTTTTATCATTTTCATCCTCCGATTTTCTTTAGTTACCTGAGTAGTATATGTAATGAGAGAATTACTTTAAAAAGTTAATTGTGAATCCAGTAATCTTCACCTCACCCCTCCCCTCATCCTACCCGCCTGAGATAACTAGTGGCAACCGCCTGGTGGAGGCGTCCACATTTTTCTGTGCTGCTACAAACGTTTATTTTGCATTTAAATCTTTAAACATATGTTTACAGAACTGGAATCATATATGAAGCTGCCATGTGCTTTCTCAGTCCATATGCCGTGGTTATGCTCAGATTGGGTTCAGGTTGCACATAGATTTCTGTTGCTGTAATCCTCACATAATTCTATATTGTGCATGCAGCGCAATTAATTCAACCATTCCTCCATTAAGGGACATTCTGGTCACTTCCAGTTTTTCACCACTCTGCTCACAGGGATGCAGTAAATGTATCATCACAGCAGAGGTGGCTCGGCCATGCCCCGTGACGTTTGGGGGCTCAGCTGGGACAGCTAGACTGGCTGGGGGTACGGGGGGTGGCTGAAATAGCTCAACCAGGGCCATAAGTCTGAGACCTCCTCCTGGCTGTCAGTGGAGTCCTTGGTTCTGTGACAGATGGCCTCCCCACATGGCTGGGTTGGAATTCCTAACAACGTGGGGGCCTCGGGTTTCCAAGAGAGGGGGACGGTCCAAGAGGACAGACCTCGATTCTTGGCCAAGGCTATCACCTGGCCAAGCCCAGTACCTGTGTGTGTGTGTGTGTGTGTGTGTGTGTGTATTGGGCGAGAGGTTACATCATAGCGTGAATAGCAGGGACATGATTTGTTTGAGGCCACCAAAGAACAGGCTGTCTTGGTCCAAGGATATATGCAGTTTTAATTTGTATAAACACTGCCCAATTACTTTCCCCAAAGGTTGTGATAATTAACATGATCACCGGTAATGTTTGAAAGAGCTTATTTCCTAAGTTCGACGCTCATGGTAAATGTGAATTTTTTTAATTTGACAATATTATAGTGGAAGACGATCGTGTTTAATTCCCATTTCCTTTACCATTAGTCAGGTCGAAAATCCTTTCCTATATGTGTCGGCAAATTGTAGTTCTTCTGTAAATGGTTTTATAGTTTTCTGTTTATAGGGTTGTTTGGCATAGTTTTGTGGGATTTTATTTTATTTTTTTTGTATTCTTAAGTTCTGCTTTGATAGGAACCAGGATTCTAGAATTCTGAACTTCCGGTCATCCTAGACCTTGCTCTGTGTCCTGCAGATTCTCCCGTGTGGCCCTGAGCTTTTACAATCGGTCTGCGTTCCTGTGTGTATTTCTGGTTGGTTGCATCCAAATGCTACATAATATTTCAGAGCGTTCATCCACCATGTTTGTGTAAAATTTTTAATTATTATGTGTACATAACGGTTATATGTATTTATAGGGTGTATGTGCTGTTTTGATACAGGCAAACAATATGAATTAATCCAATCAGGGTAATTGGGGTATCCATCACCTTAGGCATATGGCATTTCTTTGTGTTAGGAACATTCCAGTTCCTCTCTTAGTTATTTTAGATCACACCCTAGCTCATCCTTGATTATAGTCACTTTGTTGTACTGTCACCTCCACCACGTTTTGTTGACTTGTCCCCAGGGAGGGAGCCTGGGGTGTCTCCAAAGTCCTGCTACCCAAACTATGCTGTGACAAAAATCCTTGCACATGGCCCTTCTGGTCCTGCGAGAGAGCCGTTCTGGAACACATCTCAGAAGTGGATTGGCAGGCTTCAGGGACGTGCCTGTTCTGTTCCAGCAAGTTCTTCCAGTTCGCTCCCTGGGAGGTTGCTCTGGCAGTGCAGAAAGACTGCGCCTCCCCCCACATTCTTTCTGACACTTAGCGCCATCCAACTTTCTAACGTTTGCGAACACATTTAGCGCCTGGAAATCCATCATTCTCCAATTGTCCCTGAGGAAATGACTGAATGTAGGTTTTTAAAGAAGATACGGCTCAGAGCCAGAGAATCCCGTGTTACAGAACATTCCCAGCATCGCAGAAAGGTCTGCTGGACAGCACTGCCCCGAGCTTCCTCCAGGCTCTCTGCTGATCTTGCCCGTCCACAGAGCATCTCTCCCCTGGGTGACTCTGGGAGCCTCCTAGTTGGGGTCCCTCCTTCCATCTCAACACATCAGCAGCTGTTAAGATCACATCAAGTCGCTCCTCTGCTCTCGACCTCTGTGGCTCTTCCCTGCACTCCAAGTACCAAAGTCTCTGTGATACTCCACAGTGTTTGCACTGGGCTCCCCTCATCCTTCTCTGACTTTGGTTGTTTTCCAGAACCTCATTGACTATCCTGCAGCCCACAGACCTCCTTTCTCCCCAGAGCACACTTTAGGGCTCATGGCGTTTGCACTTAATACTTCCTCTGCCAGGAGACTTGCTCGAAGATCCAGTTCACAGCAACTTTCTCCAACCAGGCTCTTAAAATTGCACCGCCCAGGCATCCTTCAAACCATCGTGTCATGTGTTACGTTTTTCATGACAGTATCACCTTCCTCTGTGTCCCAGAATTAATTTATTAAGTTCTTTCCTGCACCCCCGGCCCTAGAATGTAATCACCACGAGGGCAGGCATTTGTTTTATTTTTGCTGATTTGTGCACTCCTGTGTCCTGAAGCCAGCGCCGGGCACGCCGTGGGATCTCAGTGAATGCGTGGCCAGGCGGGACGCCGGCTGTGTCCACCCGGAATTCCACAGTCCCAGGAACTCCGGAGTCCGTCTTCTCTCCAGAGACATTCAAGCGATAAACATCCTTCTCTCTCTCCCTGAAATCAGGATACTTAAACAAGAGCCCAGGGTCCTTAAATCTGATGCAAAGTGGATTTTTTTTTTTAACCTAAGCCTTTCCGCACGGTACATCCCAGTCTGCTTCCCTTCATGAAAAGGGGACAGTCTTCGGCACACCTTTCCATGAAGAAAAGCAAATCGTTCAGTGCTCATTTATTCAGTCTCTGCCCTGTACCAGGAACTTTAGTGGATTCTTGAAGATAAGGATGATTTAGAGGACACCCTTGTCCTCAGCTCATTCTGAACACGGGGTGCTCCAGGGGGTCTCAGCTAACTATGGTGGAAAGAGATGCACTAGAAGCCCACGCGGAACGTAAGAGAACAAAGAGAAGGAACAATGAATTCTGCTCCAGCAGTGGCCTGCAAATATATCTGCATGCAGGGTGTAGGGTTTTTTAAATTATGTTTAACATATTTAACATTTTTTAAATAAGTCATTGTAAGGTTGGGATGGCAAAATGCCAAATCGTGGAAGAAAGAAAAAACAGAGAAGGGGAGGGGAGGAAGGGAGGGAAAGAAGGAAGAAGGAGAGAGAAAGAAAAAGAAAAGCACTCACGTTTTATTCTAGCTTTAATTCCTTTCAAGGAGCACTTCCTCATAAAGTTCAGATTCCAAAATTAGATGTCGGCATCCTGCAAAACCCTCTCCCAGGTCTGGAGTGAATGGTCGTCGGGAATGTCTTCCAGCCTCAGATGTGAAGAGTGGAATAAGATTTATCGAACGTAACAAGATGCCTAATCAATTTTGAAACCAAGACAATCTAAGTGCTAAAATTCTCTCAGTAAATCTAAGAGGGTTTGGCACGTGGGGTGAAGAGACTGTGAGCCTCAGTCTATTTCCAGATGAAATACTTGACTGCACATTCTGAACCATCCCAAAGATGAAAGGCCATTTTCAAACAGCCAGCCTTGGGAGTTCAATTTCATTTGGTCGAGGATACACTTACGGTCATGGGACACGTAATGACATTTTCAACAATGATGACCCCGTATACAATAAAATGGTGGTCCCATAAGGTTATAATAGAGCTCAGAAATTTCTATCACCCAGTGGTGTCTTAGCCATCGTGACATCATAGCGCTGTTATTTTTCTTAAATGTGGTGCATCGTGAACGTCCGGTGTTTATAAAGTCTACTGCAGCGTGCAATCATGTCCTTGGGCTTCACACGCACTCAGGTTCATTCACTACCTCACCGACCCAGAGAAACTTCCAGTCCTGCAAGCTCCATTCATGCTAAGTGCCCTAAACAGGCACAACATGTTGTCTTTTATACTATATTTTAATTGTACCTTTTCTGTGTTGAGATACATTCAGATACACAGATACTCACCATGGTGTTACACCTGTCCCCAGTATTCAGCACAGTGACAGGCTGCACAGGTGTGTGGCCCAGGACAGTAGGCTGCGCCGTACAGCCTAGGTGTGCGGTAGGCGATACCACGTAGGTGTGTGTATGTGCACTCCGCGACGTTTGCACGACAGCAAAATCATTTAACGGTGCATTTCTCAGAACACGTCCCTGTCGTTAAGCGAGGCATGACTCTCATATATGCACGTGTGTGTGTGTATAATTATATATATATTTTTTTAAACTGATTCTCTCTAACCTTAGACCTTAAACCAGAGGCAAGGTTTAAGAGGAGGAGATATTTTTGGAATGGAGGATGGAGATCTGGTGAAGAAAAAGGGAGACTTAAAAAAACCAAATCTAGTACATCGCTCTTCCCGTCGGTCCTGAGATATCGTAAGAGAAGAGCGGTGCTGTCTCAACGTGCCGCGCTGACGCGGCGCAGGGGACAGCCTGGTTGCTTTTCTTTTTCTGTGACTATCGGGAGAGATCAAACACCTCATCTTGCGGCCCTGGTTCTCAGCCTCGTGCATCTGGCAACACCTAGGGACGGTTTTGGTTGTCACGACTGCGGTTGCTACTGACATCTAAAGGGTGGGGCTCAGGGATGCTGCTGCCACCCCTGTCAAAAATAAAAGCACGTTTTTAAACAATATTAAGGATTGGGTGCATACGCCGTTTGCATAAGTGTAACTTGGCTTGATTATCATGGAGGGCAAATTTTCAACTTTTTTTTGTGTTTAGTTTCTTCTGTATTCTTACTCTGGACTTTCGTCTTTCACAGTAATAAAAGCAAATGTGACAGTGAAAAAAACTCATATCAAATGACTTTTTGGGGTTTTTGTGCATACAGAAGAGCAGTTCTAGAACCAGGTCTCAAATGGAAAAATGGTGAGACGTGGCGTACAAAGCAGCGATGAGGACGTTGTAATGGCAACGATTGGTCGTTACTAGGAGGACTTTAAGATGACAGGTGATTGGTTAAAAGTGACCATCTTGTGCTATTTTTGGAAGGCAACTTAAGTTCTGTCTGTGATGATCAGAGACATTCGTAAGCAATAACCTGAGTTTCCCTTGCACTGAAGCTCGATTAGCTTTTGCTTACTTGGCCTAATTGGTTTTGTCTGCTCGGGGAATTCTTAAGCCTGGTCTCCATTTAATTTATTTGAACGTCCTACACGGCGCTCCAGCCCCGACAACAAATACTTATTTGGCCCAGAATGTCAAGGTCGAGTAAAACTGAGCCTGACTGAGGCTCGAGCGACTTGGCCCACTCGGGTCTGTGCTCCTTCCTAATGTAGAGGGTGTGAGCTTCAGCACAGACTGGAGCAGCAGGTGGCATCACGCATTCCGAGGAGAGGTGGGAAGATAAAGGCCAGAGCGTCTTGGCTCCGTTCTGCACACCCAGGTGACTCTGTCACCTAGGCAAGGTGTGGCATACCTGCAGCATCACTAAAGCCTGTTGTGAGCTGCGGGGAGTTTGCGCAGTGGGTCCACCGTTATGTTTACATACGGATGCGGGTCACTTGGCGGTGTAAAGTTTGAGAAGTTATTCTCATCCCTCCTTCATCCTGATCTCTGGCAGCAATACTTCTCAGAATAACGATTCCCACCAAGAAGTAATAGCCCCATTTCCAAAGTGTTGCTTCCCACTGTGTGCACGCACGCGTACACACACACAGCCCAGGGGCACTTTGTTAATGTGAGGGAAGTATTATTTGTGGCTGTCTCACCTGTTGGGGGGTGCCGCTAATATTTGGGGGACAGGGAGCGGAGATGCTAAGTGCCCTGCAGTGTGGAGGCCAGCCTCCCCCAACACAAACCACAGTCCTGCACCCCCACTCAGTCTTCCAATGCCCTGCCGGACACTGATGTAGGTGAAAAACCTACTTATAAATACTGGAACATAAAACGACCCCATTTTCTATATAAACAGTACATTTGCATAGTTTGACTAAGTACCAAATTTCCAAGGAATGCAGTTGCTGGTTAGATCAAGGGAAGATTTTGTCTTATCCAGAACTTTTTTTGAAAGTTGTTCAACTTTCCAGAAAATTCTGTCTCTTCCCACGGAACAGGCCCCCGGCTGCCGCTTCGGAGCGGTTGTGCTGGGCATCTGCGTGTTGAAACACACATCGTCTGAGTACAAATCACTTTCCTTTTATTTGTTTGTTATAGTACAATTAAGCCATCATATTCCTTTTGAATTGTGTATGCAGATAATTACATTATCTAGGAATTTCACTTTAGAGACAAAAGACAAAATATTTATCCTAAAGTGGCTCTAGAGCCGTTTGGCATAAGAAATGCAGTCTCGGACAGATTAAAAACAAAATCTATTTTTCAGGAAGATCTGACCCCATTATTTCCCATCTCTGTCTCTCAGAATTCTCCTTCCTGGCTGCTTTAAATTGAGGAAGGGATGGGGGTGCAGGAGGCGCTTTCTTGTAGGTCCTGCTAAATGGAGGGCCCCATGTGTGGGATTGGGACGCCCAGGAACGGAGATGCCGGAGGTCAATGTCCCACCGCTCTCCTCCTCGTCCAGAAGGGCCTGCCGCACGCAGTGGCTGCCTTTGCGGTTCCAGAAACACCCGGGCATTTCCAGCACCAGACCCTCTCCACTTAGACAGCCGAGCCAGCTTATTCCCACCCCAATTTACAGTCCCTTCCTGGTCGTCCTGGCCGAGCAGGTGTCCCGTGTTGTTCTTTCTCAACACCGTTGGTTACTAACTAGCAATTGCCCGGTTTGTAATTATGTATCAAGCATATATACAGCTCTTGTCCCCTTGAGTGTTTTCTGTTCATCCTCCCAAAGCTCAAGCTGCAGAAGGGCTCTCATGCCCCTTTTGCATGCCCAGCATCTAGCAGGCGATCTCGGGCACACAGCAGGTCTGGAATAAAGACTCACATGGTGAGTGGTTTATGGCCAGCAGCCCGTTGAAAGCCCTGGCCATCCACGTGTCTAGCTCTGTCTCAGATATTTAGAAACTAGAACGTGCTGTCATCCTCTGGAGGTTGATGTCACCTCTTCCAGAAGATATCTCTGGGCACCGTGACCAGAGGCCTGAACTGGACAAGACGGATCCGGGGACTGAGCCGGTGGAGGCATCACACCATGCAGTCCTTCCCGTTGCCCTGGCTTGTGGGTTAGTGTTGACAGTGTCCTGGCCAAGGGGTATTCAGCTGTCACCGAGAAGCGCTGAGGAGCCCGGCAGTCCAGTGCTCGGTCTCTAGACCCCGTCTGCTTCTGACAACGGGGCTAGAGATGGCAGATTTGGCACCAGCAGGACACGGGGCTGGAAGTCAGGCCCACGGGCGTTGGTGGCGTGGGCCTCATTCGAGCACCAGTGGCTCCACTGGTTGTCTGTGAACGTAGGTGAAACTTCTCACCTCTGGGTTGTTTTCTCAGCCCTGAGCTGAGGATAATTATACCTATTTCACCGGGTTGATGAGTCGATGTGAGAATAAACTGTAATAAACTACTTAAAGTGCCAATTGTACGTGGCCCAGAGAAAGCACTCAGTAAATTGGTAAATATGTAAAGTCAGGAGGGAACGTGAGCACCCGCACATTTATCCATAGTAAAAATACTACTCCAGTTTTGGAGACTCTTGCATCCTGTCATCATCTGTTGCAGTGCAGATGCCTTTAAAGCGATTGGTTAACAGCCAAGAAACAACAGTGTCGCCCATTGACCAGAATGAACACAGGTGTGGAAGTATTTGAAGGGGAAAGAGAGGTTTTTGAAAAGACAAAGTGGGAGGCAATGATGCGCGTTGCCGATCTCTGCATTTTTAAAAGACCAAAGTCCATTGTCAAAGTCCCCAGAGTTCCACCAAAAAGGCACAGCTCCAGGGTTTGGAGTTACCTTGTTGGCTGGTTGTATAAGAACAGGGCTTTAACAAGAACTGCTACTTAGTGAATTCATTTTCTCATCAGTACGCTTTCTTGTTGAGCACCTATTGGGCACCAGGTGTGCGCTAGGCATGTGCAAACTGTGGTGCATAAGAAAGATCAATGCAGGCATGCTTTGGAGATACTGTGGGTTTGGGTACAGACCACTGTTATAAAGAAAATACTGAAGTAAAGCAAGTCATGCAATTTTTTGGTTTCCCAGTGTCTATAAAAATTGTTTATACTGTAGTAAGTGTGCAGTAGCACTATGTTTTTACCTTAAGTAAATAAACTATGTACATACCTTAAGTAAAAATACTTTATTGCTAGAAAATGCTAATGAACGTCTGTGCCTTTAGCAAGTCATGATCTTTTTGCTGGTGGAGGGTCTTGATGTTGAAGGTTGCCGACCGATCGGGGTGATGGTTGCTGGAAGTTGGGGTGGCTGCAGCAATTTCTTAAAATATGACAACAGTGTCATTCGCCACATTGACTCTTCCGTTCAAGAAAACTAAGTCTATGTCATATTCTAAATTCTTTGTTGCCATTTCAACAACGTTCACAGCATCTTCACCAGGAGTAGATTCCGCTTCAAGAAACCACTTTCTTTGTTTATCCATCACACGCTACTGTTCATCTGTTAAAGTTCCATCATGAGATTGCAGCAGTTCAGCCACATCTTCAGGCTCTGCTTCTACTTCCGGTTCTCTTGCCGTTTCCACCACATCTGCAGTTACATCCTCCACCGAAGTCATGCACCCCTCAAAATCATCCATGAGGTTTGGAAGCAATGTCTTCCAAACCCCTGTTAATGTTGGTATTTTTACCACCTCCTGTGAATCACAAATGTTCTTAACGGCATCTAGAGTGGTGACTTCTTTCCAGAAGAAGGTTTTCGATATACTTTGCCCAAATCCATCATAAGAATCTCAGAATTACTCCTTGATCCGTAGGCTGCGGTACGGGTGTTGTGTTAACAGGCACGAAATGACATTCATCTCCTTGTACATCTTCATCAGAGCTCTTGGGTGACCGGGTACCTTGTCAATGAGCAGTGATATTTTGAAAGGAATCGTTTGTTGCAAGAGGTCTCATCAGTGGGCTGAAGATAATAACTACCACGCTGTACCCAGATGTTCTGTCACCCAGGTTTTCTTGCACCCTTTGTAGAGCACAGGTAGGGAAGATGTCACACCATTCTTAAGGGCCCTAGGATTTGGGGGGATGGTAAATGAACACTGGCTTCAACATAATGCCATCCGCTGCATTAGCCTCTAACAAGAGAGTCAGCCTGTCGTTAGAAGCTTGGAAGCAACTCATTGACTTCTCCTCTCTAGCTATGAAGTTCCTAGCTGGCATCTTCTTTCAACGGAAGCCGTTTCACCTACATTGAAAATCTGATGTTTACTGTGGCCACCT
>CAUYPO010088569.1:0-10174 GCA_963574435.1 Cheirogaleus major
CTCAAACTACGGCCCACCAAGGACAATTTGTTCCTGTTTTGTTTTTTTACTTCAAAATAAGGTATGTGCAGTGTGCATAGGAATTTGTTCATAGTTTTTTTTTTAAACTATAGTCCGGCCCTCCAACGGTCTGAGGGACAGTGAACTGGCCCCCTGTTTAAAAAGTTTGAGGACTCCTGCTAGTATATAAGTCCTGAGTCTGGAAGTAACAGCAAAGAGATCTACCTGTCTTGTGGCTGCCCACTGTCTGCAAGTTTCCCAATAAAACACCCATACCACCAAACTAGATTTGTTTGCCTCATCTTTGGTTTTTTTGGCTCCTGCATTTGGGGGCTGCTTTGCATATACAGCCACTTCATGAAACACTGTAGGACTCGATAACTAACAATATTTGGGAAGAGAAGGGTCTCCCTCATAATTAAGTTCTTGCCTGGGCAACTGAAAGAATAGTGCTACCATTAGCAGAAATGTGCAAGGCAGCAGGAGGAGCATGTTTGGGGGAAGAGGACGCTTTTAAGTTAGGACATATGGAAAGATTCAAATATTAAAGCCATCTGGCAATGATAGAAGTTTATGAAGATGGCAAGTAAATATCTGCTTTCCTATAGTCATGTATGGATTCATGAAGTTGTGAGAAAAGCAATTACAAGTATGTTCTTCATTTAAAATTAGCATATATTAATAGAAATCTGACTTCAGAACTGATGGATTTGCTTTGGTGAAGCTCTTCAAAACAAAAGCCTTGCCAATGCTACAATTTAAATAAATTTCTATAACTAAGAACAGAAATTCCTGTCTTCCTATTAACAATTCACTTCCCCAGCACATATGCCATAGTTCCAGAGTTACAAGTTGAATGAATACAAAATTATGAAAAGAAATTTTAAAACGCTTTTATGGTTTTGACTTCTTGTGAGTTTGGAATTACCATTCTAAGGTGATAGGAAAATTCTTAATCCTCAAAAGTAGTTTATTAAATAGACATTTATCCCCTTCCTTTGTGAAATGTCGATCACAAAGCCACAGTCATATATTTTTATCACTGCTTAAGTACCCTGAAACTGCAGTGTCGTAAAAACAGATGCATTTCTCTAATTATAGAGATGGTGTCTTGCTTATAGGCAAATTCAGTTTTCAAATACACAATGCATTCCTTTTTATTAAGTGGATCTCCATGTGGCTAGAGTGGGATTAGCTGTGGTAAGTATACACAGGGACACCTGTATTAGTTCGCTAGGACTACCTTACAAAATAACACAAAACGAATGGTTTAAACAGCAGAAATTTATTGTCTCAGTTTTGGAGGCTAGAAGCCTGACACCAAGGTGTCCACAGGGTGGGTTTCTTCTGAGGGCTGTGAGGGTAGGATCTGGTCCAGGCCTCTCTGCTTGGCTTGTAGATGGCTGCCATCTCCCTATGTCTCTTCATTTCACCTCACTTGGCGTATGTCTGTCTCCGTGTCCAAATTTCCCCTTGTGTAAGGACACCAGTCATATTGGATTAGGACCCACCCTTATGGTCTCAGTTTTGACTTAATCATCTCTGTAAAGACACTATCTCCAAATAATGTCACATTCTGAAGTACTTGGTATTAGTACTCCTACACAAATTTGTGTGGGGGGTACAAAATTCAATCCATAACAACATATCATCATAGGGTGTGTCCCTAAGACTCATGTGTCCCATGCCCCTATCCTCATGGAGAAAGGCTGTTGAGTGTCTTGAGAACTGCATAGAGCCAGCTGCTGAGCGCATGGGGTGGAACTCTTAAATGGTGGGCTACCACAGACAGTGCTAATAAGGAGGAAAATTAATAATCAATTGAAAGATGATTATTTGTTCACTGAGCCCTCTTTACTGTTAAAGATATTCTCTCCAAAAAAAAATAGAGCCTGGGTACATCGTAATTATCTACCTGTGAATAAAAGCAATAACTTAGTTATGAAAAAATTTTCGAGAGGTGTTTTTATCTTATTTGTCATAATTAACTTTTATTTACTAATTATAAGTTTCTGACAACAGAGCTTTGTCTTATGCTCAACATATAGTTGTTCTTATGCCCAACATATGGTAAGTGTGTTAAAGGAATAAACCAAGGAACAAATAGTTTATGAGATTCTGTTATGTACCATTGCATTATCATTTAGAGAGAAGAATAAGGAAAAGGAAACAATAATGGAATGACAGAATCCTCTGTAAATAAAATTTAAAAAATCATAGAATATTAGAACTTAAAAATTTGGAGACCATTATAAGAGAAATTCAGTCCCTCCTTTATAATGGAGAATTGAATTTTAAAGAGGTCAATGTTTCTGAGATCAGAGGGTAAGTTAGTATCTGGCCTAAGAATAATGGGGTGTAGTGGAGGAGCAGGCATTTTGAAATCAGAATTTTTGTTATTGTTTAAACAGGAACTATTTAGATCTGCAGGTCAGCTGAAGGCTGGGTGATCTCAGCTGGGCTTAGCTGGGTGACTCCATTGAGGTCATCTGGGCTTGGTCATGTGTCTGGAAGTCAACTGGTTTAGGCAGTGCTTGGCTGGGTTGATTTGGCTTCGTTTTCTGTCTCATTCTCCTCGTGGGATCAGTGGGGCAACGTGGGTAATGTTTTCATGGCAATGACACAGGAGCAAGAGAGCAAGCCAATTGTTGCAGGCACTTTCCAAGCTTTTGGTTATGTTCTGTTGCTAGTATTCCCTCTTCAATGGGAGGAACTGTGAAGTCACATGGCAAAAGCCATGGATATGTAGGGGGAGTTATGAAGAATTGGGGCCATTAAAGACCATCTTATCACAAATGATGAAAGATGGGGTTTGGAAGATTGAAGGTGGGAGTTTGTGAGATGTGTTCCCTCCCCACACAAGAATGTGGCACATGAAATCTTGGCTTCACTGTGTAGCTTTATGAAAATTGGCTGTCTTCAGTTTCTTTATCTATAAGCAGAGATTAACAATCTCTATATTGCCAATCAGTTGTGAAGAATAAGGAGATGTCATTTATACAACATATGTCTTGTAGTATATTTTAAATTTGTTAGGTTTCTTCTTGCTTCTCCTTCAGGGTACTATTTTAGGGTGCATATATCTAAAAAACAAGACCATTATAAAGCAAAAAGCAAATAAATACACAATGATATTATGCATTAACATAGAGGAGGAAAAAAATAAGGGGAAAATTTCTTGGCATGAAGAGGATATTCAATGAGGATTAATGGAGAGGAATAGAGAAGGTATCCAAGGATGGAGGGGGACTGGCATGAAAGGAAATGTGGAAATTGTGTTGAAATGAATAAATTTAGAAAATCATCTCACGATAGTGCTTTCCCCTTGTGTGGGAGACTAGAGAAAGAGGCCTGTCTGAGATAGGTCCTTAAAAAATGTGAAAGATATCTCTTCTCTCCAGTCTTTCTGGTACTTTTTTTTCTAGGATTCCTTAGGGATTTGTGAAACTGGAAAGAGGATCCAAAGAGATTGAGATTAGATGTGCTTTGCTTCTCTCCAATCCTCTGATCTTTTCTCCCTGTTTATTCTAATGTTTGCTAACAATATATATACCAGTATGTTCTTTATTCATTAAGCATTTACAAGGCCAGCTGTGTGCCAAGCATTGTATCTGATGTCAGCAGAGTGATGAGGTAGTGGTGGTGGGATGTATATACAGAGATCTGTATGTATGTACAGAAACAAAGGATTTCTACCATCAGGGAACTAACTGGATATTCTTCATTTGCTGCCTCTCCTCACCCCAGTAACTTCTATTCTCCTCCATCTCCCCTGCACTATCCACCCTGTTTTTTGTCTCAGGCTGACCTCTACTTGTAGAGGTCTCAGGCTGACCTCTACTTGTAGGGTCAACTGAGCTCCGTTGCTTCTGGCTTCCATTTGAGTTCAGTCCATGGGATGCACCAGCAGGGGATCAGAGACTGGGAAGAGAGAGTTTGGTTCCTGACCTTCAGGCCTGAGGCAGTGGCAGCATTCCTCAAAGTCACAGTTCCCATCCAGCTGTCACAGCCTTTTCCTAGAGCTCCAGCTCCAGCTTCCCCTGGATTCTGGTAACTGTTCCCTCTCTTGCCCCTTCAGGCCTAAAGGTGTTGATAGATTCCATTGTTGCTAGTCCTGAGGTTCTTTATCAAAACTTGCTGGTTTCCCTTAATTCCACCTATACCTTTGTAGACATTCCCTTCATTAAACCCTCTTCAGTCACTCCTGATCCTGCCATCTGTGTTCTCTCAGGACCCTGACTGATACGCCTTCCTACTGTAAAGCCATTCGTGACTTGAGAGACAGATGGTGGTAACGTGCTTTCTTTCCAAATGCAAGCTTTGCTGAATTAGTGGTACCCTATTTATTTTTATATATTTTCATACACTTTCCTCTTTGTTTGGAAAATGCTTTTTATCAGTGGTATTTGTCTTTTTTGAGATACTGAAGATAACATGCACTGTGTAGTATAGTAGCTTTTATTCTTTTCTTTCCTTCCTTCCCTCCTTCCTTTCCTTCTGCTCTCTTTCCCTCCCTCTCTCTCTCCTTTTTTCCTTTCTCCTTCTCTTTCTTTCATTCTTCTTAATTGCTGTATGCAAAAAAGACAAGAAAGGCAACATCTGAGACCTATGCAATGTTTGGATAAAACCATAGTGCTGGTATTTGAGGAAAGAGACTAGCATTAAGGCCAGATAATTTGGTGTCCATTTTATATTAGAAAAATTTTAAATGCTGGTATTTCTATTCATGCATTATACTTCTAACCTAAATACCTCACTATCAATAACCTCCTTGTGCCCTTGCAATCTGTTGCCAAATTGCTACTTCCCCAATATCTCAAGAATTTCTTTCTTTCTAACCCTCCTATAATTTCCTTTTAAAATACCACTTTATGGTACATTTGAAATAGATAATACTTTGCAAACTTTAATGTGCAATGGCTTCCTTTTTTTTCTCTATAGCCAAATTCAACTAAACTCACTAACCCCATTTACAATTTTGGCAGAAACTCATTCTTGTTAATTCAGGGTTGGCTCAGTTTTTCCATATATTCCTGGATAGAGTTAAGATGTCTTAGATGGAGTAACAGACAAGAGCCTCATCCACGGCTTAGACTCTACCTACTTTGTTTCCTATCTCATCCTCTCATGGCTCAGTCACTCTTTACATGAAGCCATGCCAAACCACTTGTAGTTCCCAAGCAGTGTACTTGATGCTTTTCCTACTTCTATTCTCAAAGATGTAGTTCTTGTTGCTGGGTAAACCACATTGTCTTTTCTCTCTTCATCTTCTTCACTTCAAGTGAATGAATATGTTTACTCTATTTGACTTCTCTTAAAAAATTTGATAAATACCCAGCTCCCAAAGGCCCTGGGGAAGTAAGTTCATTTCCATTCCAAAGAGAGAGAAACTGAGGCTCAGAGATTTACCAGCTCCATAAAATTGGTAAATATATGAGTTGTGGATGTGGAATTGGAATTTGCTTCTGATTCCAAATTCTGTGCCGTACTCCGTACTTACTGTAACCAATCTATTTATTCATTCAGTAGATATTTGTGAAACTCCTAATGTATGTCATTCTCTGGGATACAGAGATGGTTTAAAAGGAGAAGGCGAGTATATGAAAAGACAAAATTGGAGAGGAGTTAAATGGCGATAGAGTCAAAGGGCAGAGAAAAATGCTGTGCTCTGGGAAGGCAGGAGAGTCCCCTTTGGGAAAAAATATTTAAGTTAGTCTTCAAATATAAGTAAGACTTTCCTAAGCAGAATGAATTTCAGGAAGGAATAACTGATACTATCTTTATTTAAATTTCGTTTATCATGAATTTTTACATTTATTTTGATTTTTAAGAATATTGTATTAATTGTATTAATATTAATTGTATAATATTAATTATATAATAATTGTATAATAATATTATACAATAATATTAATTGTATAATATTATCTTGATTACTGAGTTTTTTGGCACCCTTTTAAACTTTGTGCCTGAATTAAATGTCTTGTTCTTCTTATTCTAGTCCTTTCCCTGGTAAGAGTCATGGAATTGGAAAAGGAATAGCTTTTCTAGTGAATGGTGAGCAATTTAGCTTTAGTAGAGTGAAGGGTGTGTTCATCAGAGTGGTGGGTAGATAGAAACTGTCCAAAGATGGGACTAGAGCTGGACTGTGAGGTGGCTTTGTAACAGGCTAAAAAGTTTGGTTTTTATTTTTTAAAAGAGTAATTGGAAGCCTTTATTTAAATCAAGAGTAATATAACCAGATTTGAGTTTTGGAAGAATGCTTTATAGAGGACTGAGTGGAAGGGAGCCAGTCTCAAAACAGGGGAATAAACCGAGTCAGTTTCATTAAACAAGGAAAGAAATACTGAGAACCGAAGTAAGAGCGATAGAGATTAGTATTAATTTGGGGTAATATAATCTTATAATTAATTTTAAGGGATTTTTTTTGATAATTATAGAATTTTTTTTCTTCTAGGGAATGTTCATCTGGCCAAGAATTATTAAAAGTGTAATCATCTGATTTTCTACCTTTTAATATTTTATTTGTCTGTAATTAAGCTATAAAATGATGGTGAAGCATAACTTTACACCTCTACCATGTAACGCCTTATTTGACAAATACTACTTTCCTTGTTCTCAGAAAATCAACAGCAGGAAAACTCAGAGTTGTTTTTCTTTAGTGTCTCACCATCTAGTGAAAAAAAAAAAAGCAAAATAAGTGCTTTTTGGCCTGAGCGAGTGAATGTAGACCCTAGTCACTTGAGAATTATCTTTCACGATCCTTTACAAACTCTTTTCAACCCTAATAAGGAGAAGGCTCCTCCACCACATAAATGTTCAACTCATTCTACTGTCATTTTTTCTTTTGTTGACTTAGCAACAGCCTTTGACTCTATAAGAGATTTTTTTTTTTATTTATAGCCTAGAAGGAGTAAACATTGATTTATATAATGAAGCAAGCATTTTTGGAGGACAATTTGTCCAAGTATAGGTCAACCAGGGTATGTCATGTTTCATTATTTAAATTGTTCTATATTTGGGGGGAGTCTCAGATAAAATACGGGGGAATTGATATATGAAAATGATAAAGGTCAACTGCAGATGGCATTTAATGTTCCCAATCAGTTTGCACCATGTCACCAACAAGAGTCATAGCTATGAAAGTATGAAGTTAAAAAGCATGGAGCAAAACCTGTAGTAAGTTTGTCCTGGAAAAATATGAGTTACTTTGGGAGTTAATAAGTAACTTTATTTTGGCAGTGATTCCTGGCCAACTTGAAGGATATTGTTTAATAGATTTTGCTGAATGTTTTCTTAATAGGGCATCTTCATCATGAACCTCAATGCCAAGTGCCTTATCTTGGAAGTTATTATCTCTTCTTTAAGTGGACAGGGGAATAGAAGTTGAGAAGCCAGCCTCTAGTTTGATGAATATAACCTTCTCTGAACAATTAGAAAAATGAATATTTATCTGTATCTGCAGCAGATGTTAATTAGGGTTCTGTAATCCTCCTCTCCTTCCTTTCTTCCTCTTTATTTCCATTCCTTTCCTTTCTGCTAACTTTGGCAATTTGTTCATCTCCAAAGTTTCAGATATCATCTTTAGATTTATGACTCAATCCCCTCAACTCATTCTGTACTTCAGAGATCTAAGCTATGGTTTTATTTGGCTGCTAGGCTTTTTTCATAGGATAGCTCATTTTCTGTCCCACCAAACTGTGTACTATTTCAGAGTACCTTTTTTTTTTTTTTTTGGCAAATAATACTACAATTGGCTTAGTCACTTGATCTGAAGCCTGTGAGTAACCTTTGATTCTTTCCTTTTCATTTTTCCTAAAGCCATGTCTTTTTGATATTTTCATTCTCTCCTTCTCTTTCATCCCTCCATGTTCATTCTCACAGACCTCACAGTAGGTCACTCATTACTATATATCTACATTATTGCAGTTGCTGCTTCCTGGCCTTCTTTCCTTCAGTTCAGCATTCTTGTCCCTTCCCCTCTGCTCTAATTTATCCTGGGAATCTTGAAATATAAGATTGATTGTGTCATTCTTCTGCTTCAAATTCATTGCTTTCTCTTTATAATTAAGGTCAAATATTCCATAGTCTTAACCTATTTTATTGCATTTAGTTTTTGTTTTAAATTTATGTAGTGTAAAATTTAATTTCTTTTTTGTTACAAAGTTCTATGAGTTGTAAGAATGCATAGTGTCATGTAATCAGGACCACAATCAGAATAAATAGGTTTCATCACCCCCAAATTTTCCTTATGATGTCCCATTGTAGTCAAACTCTTCTTCTATTCTTGATCCTTGGTAATCATTGATCTTTTTTCTGTCCTTATAGTTTTGCCTTTTCCAGAACATACCCTAAATGAAATCATACAGTATATAATATTTGGATCTGGAGTCTATCACTTAGCATAACGCAGCTGAGATTCATCCTTTTATTGTGTATATCAATACTTCATTCCTTTTTATTGCTGAGTAGTATTCCATTGTATGGATCACCACAATTTTCTTATCCATTCATTCACTGAAGGACATTTGGGTTATTTGTAATTTTGGGGAATTATGAGTAATGCTACTATAAACATTAACATGTAGGTTTTCGTATGAACGTATGTCTTCATTTCTCTTGAGCAAATACCTATGAGAGGATGGTTAGGTGACATGGTAAGTGCATGTTTAACTTTGTAAGAAATTGCCAAACTATTTTCCAGAGTGGCTATTCCATTACCTTTCTGACAGCAGTGCATGAGAGTTCCAGTTGCTCTGCATCCTTGCCAGCAGTTGGTTTGTCAGTTTTTTTTTCTTTTAGCTATTTTAGTCTATGTGTAGTGATATCTCATTGTAACTTTAATTTGCATTTCTCTAATGAATAGTGATGTTGAAAATATTTTCATATGATTATGTGCCATCAGTATATCTCTTTGGTGAAGTGTCTGTTCAGATTTTCTGCTCATAGTTTATTGAGTTATTTCTTCTCTTATTGTTGAGTTTTGACAGTTTCTCTTATATTTTGTATACAAGACCCTTATCAGTTATATACTTTTTCTTCTAATCTAAAGCTTGTCCTTTCTCTGAACAATGTATGTTATAGAACAAAATATTTTAATTTAGATGAAGCTGAATTTATTAATGTTTTTGGATTATGCTCATTTAAACTAAAATATATTGTCAAAACTCAACAATAAGAGAAGAAATAACTCAATAAACTATGAAGGTATGGATTAATTAATCTTTTTTATTCATGTGTTACCCTCTCATCATTACTTACCAAGGTGCTGGAAATTTAATTTATCCTCTATAAATGCCAAAAATGAATAAAGTTAAAACATAGTAAAAAAAAAGAAAAAGCACGTAGAATATCTGGAAAAGTTTTTCAAAATAAAGTAAACTTAATCAGTATTTTTTAATCTGTTGTGGCAAAGAATGCAGAAGGCTGTCTTATTAAAAATACAAATGTGGGCTGGGCTTAGTTGCTCACACCTGTAAACCTAGTACTTTGGGAGGCTGAGAAGAAATGATCACTTGAGGCCAGGAGTTGGAGACCAGCCTGAGAAATATAGCAATATACCACAGCTCTAAAAAAAAATAGCAAAATCAGCTGGGTAGGGTGGCAAAAGCCTGTCATCCCAGCTACTTGGTAGGTTGAGATAAGAGGACTGCTTTAGCCCAGGAATTTGAGGTTGCAGTGAGTTATGATGATGTCACTGCACTCTAGCCAGGGCAACAGAGTGAGACCTGGTCTCAAACAAACAAAAAACCAAAAAACTCAAAATGAGACAAACAGAAAAGTGTCTGCAAAAGCATAGAACACACAAAAGCACAATGGTACTATTTTCCACAAAGTTTCTATTCCCTAAATACATTCTCAATGGAAATAAAAACCAGGAAGTGTCTGAGTCACTCATATAGAATTAAATGATACAGTGCTTAATTTAATATCTATTTATAAAAATTAAGGCTTTAAAAAGACACCTATTGAGGTATCAGTTTACCAGACTTCAAACTATACTACAAGGCTATAGTAATTAAAACAGCTTGTGATTGGCACAAGAACAGGGACATTGACCAGTGGAACAGAACAGAGAACCCAGATATAAAATCATCCTCATATAGCCAACTAATCTTCGACAAAGCAGACAAAAACATACACTGGGGAAAAGAATCCTTATTCAATAAATGGT
>CAUYPO010088572.1:0-18446 GCA_963574435.1 Cheirogaleus major
GCCCTGTCTGGTTACATTCTTGATCCTCCTTCCTGCCATATATTGAGATAACAGGGAGAGGAAGGAAAGTCAATTGCCCCTTTTGATCTTTTGATTGGTCAGTCCAATAAAAAATATCTATTATGCAGATAGAGGGAAAACTCCTTCCAATGCTTTATAATCTTGAATGGCCTTTAATTCAAAATATTCTTTATACCAAGGAGTCATAATTTGAGGTGAAATTTCCTGAGCTCCTTCAAAGTCTTCTCTAATTATATTAGCTTCCTTCCTCCCCAGAAGTAAACACTATCTAGAATTTGAATTTTTCATTTTTGAAACATTTTTAATAGTTTTATTACATATCTACCTATGTATATTTCATTAAAGTAAAATGTAGTATTTTTGTCTGGCTACCTGGTGGGAAGGAGAAAGTAAGAAACATAGAAGAACAAGTATACTTTAACATCTTAAAATTGTGACCTACCATGTATACCTCCCTTGTCATATATATTCTTTTTCAGAGCTTCTAAAATGGACTCATTCATTTTTTCAGTTTATAAATATAACCAACTCTATGAACAAATTTCAAAGACTCCTATATTTTTTTTATAATTCTCTCCCTTAACTACTTGACCTTTAGAGTTGGGTTCCCAGAAATGGTGGATTTTCTGCAAGACAAAGAGCTGAGATTCTGAAGGCTGGTGGGCAGACTTCCTGACTCAACATCCCCCATGACCTGCCCCCTAATGCACATAGCCCCTTGTTAGTTGGACCATGACCTACCCCACGGCACGTGGCCCCTCATTTAAAAGCCATGATCTCCATTAGTCGGGGAGACAGATTTGAGGCAGCTTCTGGTCTTCCAACAAGACATCTGTTATATTAAAAAATTCCATTCTTCCTTGGCAATCTTCATTGTCTCAATAATTGGATCTTTGTGCAATGAGTAATTTGACCTAGGCCAAAACCCCCTTGTATTTTCGACAACATAAGCTGTAGGAAACACTAACAGAATCAGCAGATACATTTTCAGACACTTTTTAAAATCTAATGTGTCCAAAATCTTATTATTTCTTGGTGTCAGCTAGCTCAAAACAATGGATCAATGCTTTCTGAATTTGAAACATTTTCCCATTTATCTGGGCCTAATTTTCTATCTTTTATTCACACTGTTACTCTAGGCCTGTCCTCCACATCCGGAACCTAATCTGGCCTATGAAAGAAGATAGTGAATGCAGGGAGTTAGTTTTAATGTATCCAGACTAGTATCCAAACCCCTTAGTCAGTTTAGGGGTGCATCCTATTTTGAACTTGGTCTGATTTTGTATTGCAAGTTCTGAGCATGTGTATATTTTCCTTTCCTATGTCCTGGGCCGAATGAGACTGTGACTCAACTTTTCCCCTGCACCCCACTGTGTCAGGATTCTCTCCCTCTGGCAGCTATGCTGCTGAGCCCTGGGTGATTTCATGGATCCCCTTCCCTTTTCCCTCCTCTGTGGCAGTCACTGCTTGGCTAAGCAGGTGGGTAAACAGAAGAGCCTTCTGTCAATTCAAGGGGCTTCATTTGGGACAGTGCAGAGAGGAGCATGTTGTGTAACTACTTTCCTCTCACGACTTCACTAAAGTCCCAGATGTAGAGACCTCATCTGACTGCTGAATGAAAGATTCAGTGGAGAGATGTGCTTGCCCTTCCCCTGGGCATAGTAATTTCCCTGAAGCTGCCCGATTGTGACCATCATATAGAGAGAGCCACACATTAGTTCTGGGACCACCCTAGTACCAAATTCCCATGGCTTAGGATGTTCCCCATTCTGATCCTCAGCCACTTTCCTATATGTGAAGGGCTGGAAATATTTCATTATTTGTATTACTTTTTTACTTCCAAAACCAAGACATTTTAATTGTAGATAAAAATGAAAAAATGCAGGATAGGAGTCAGCACAGTACCTGTAATTCCAACTACTTGGGTGGCTGAGGTGAGAGGATCCCTTGAGGCTAGAAGTTGGAGGCTGTAATGCACTATGATCGTGCCTGAGAGTAGTCACTACACTTGAAGCTGGGCAACATAGCAAGACCCCATCTGTATTTTTTAAAAAGAAAGAAAAATGCAGCATAGGAAAAAATCATTAGAAACCCTTAAAAGCCTACTATTCATGCATAAGTGCTATTAATATTTGAATGTATATTTGTTTTCAGAAATTTTAGTATGCAAATATAACCATGTATATTTATAAATAGCTATGAGATGATATCCTAATTACAGTTTTGCAAACTGCTTTTTATTTGAAAAACATAAGAGTCAATCCATGCCAAACAATATAAGTCCACATAATCATAAAAATGTGAGTAGAAACACTAATGATCAATTCAGATATGAAAATAAGGACATAAATGGTTAATATGTGAGTTCCTCAGTGCCTGACACTGTTGTAAGTGCTAATCCTATACTTACTCATTTAAACCTCCCCAGAACCTATGAGGAGGAGGCAGGGTCAGCAAGTGGCAAGGCTTAGATTTGAACACAGGCTGTGTGATCCCTGAGCAAATTCATCTAACCAGCATGTGCTCCTGCCTCTCATATGAGAAGACCCACCTTACTGTTCATCAGGGCACAGTACAACAAAACAAATTAAGGTTCCTTGTTTTTTCTCAGTTAACTAGGCAGATATTTAAAATATTGAAAAAAATGATTGTGGTTTGGAATCTGGGAGGAAGGGGCTGCCAGGATCCTGTCTCCCTTCCTGTGCCTCAGGGATGTTCCTTTTCTAAAGTAAGTGATTTTCCTGTGAGTAGGGCAGAGAATGCATATGTTTCTTGGTGATTTTATTATTTTGTATATTTACAAGAGCAGTAGGTGTTTATTATAGGTAAAAATAGAAAACATAGGAAAGGAAATAAATTAACAATACCCTAAACATAGCACCCAAAGATAAACCCTACTAATGTTTTCATCTGCATTATATTTTTCCAGAAGTTTTCTTATGCAGGCATTTAAATATTTATGCATGTATGGATACATTTACATAAATTTGTCTACAAAAAATAAGATCTCATTTTAGTTTTCTAACCTACTTGGATCACTATATGGGTTTAATTATGTCCCCCAATAAAATATGTCCAACCTTAACCCCCTGTACCTATGAATGACACTTTATTTGGAAATAGGGTCTGTGGCATGTAATTAAAGATCTCAAGAGGAGATCATCCTGGATTTAGGGTGAGCCCTAAATCCAATGACTGGTGTCCTTATAAGAGAAAGGAGAGCAAGATTTGACACACATAGGAGAGAAGGCCATGTGAAGATGGAAGCAAAGATTGAAGTTACAATGCCACAAACCAAGGAAAGCAGGAGCCACCAGAAGCTGAAGAGGCAAGGAAGATTTCTCCTCTTAAGAGATTGGCAGAAGTATGGCTCTACTGGAATCTTGTTTTTAGACTTCTGGACTCAAGAACTTGGAAATGATAAATTTCTTTTATTTTAAGCCACAAACTATGTAGTAATATGTTTGGGCACTGTGGAAAACTAATATGTTCACTAACAACATAATTCAAAAGTTATTAATTCTGAATAAATATAAGTCTCTATCTTTTTTTCCATGATGGCAGGGATACTAATGTCAACAAATTATACAAAAAGAAATTTAAAATGGCTAGAATTTATTATGTACAAATTGTTTTTAATGAATTGACTCATTTAGTACTCACAACACATTTATCAGGTAGATACTATTTCTTATCCCCATTGTATAGATAAAATATGAGGGACAGAGAGAATAAGAACTTTGCCCAAGACTACATAGTTACAGAATGTGACAACTTTGGTTTGTACCCAGTCCCAAAGCATGCTTCAGACCTTGGGAAACAGTTTATTGTTGAGTGAAAAAGGAGTCTGCAAAAGCAAGCACATTTTGTGAGTTAATTTAAGGTAATAATCAGTATGTTATTTATACAAAATAACACAACCTAGTGACAAATAGTTGAAATGTGACCTTGATGACAGCACTTTTCTGGCAATCATCTGGACAGAAGACATAACACGGTGGGATAAGAAGTGGGAAGTGAAGAATGCTAACAGGGAATATAGAAATGTCTCTTTGGAACTTTGTCTTTGAGGGAGAGGAAAGAGACTGGGGGTAGGCGGGGAGAGAGAGAGAGAGAATCTTCATTCTGTGGATGAATGGATGATGTGGGGTCTAAGGAAGCATTTTTGAAAATCTTAAATTCCTTGAACAAGTTTAAAAGTTGATGTGAAAGAACCATCTCATCTCAGATTTAACCTTTGAAGTTGTCCACATATTCACTTCCTATCTTACTCTCTTATTTCCACTTTAAAGATCATGAGATTTTTCCAGTGGAATCCTATGTGGTTTGAGCTCAATGTATATTTAGATATTAGTGGATGAAAGAATGGACAATTGTGTATCAAAGAAATGCTAGCAATTCTTGGATTTTTGTCTCACAGGGAGGCATCTGATGGCTGATATCCTGGTGTGATATGGCTGGATAATGCATGATGTGAAGAGCCCTGACCCGGTGAATGTGGGAAGGGTCCACCGTTTTCCTATAAGTATATTAAAATACCAAGCAATTTAGGAGCAGCCATTAGGCAAACACCAAACCTTGCTTCCTTGGTGCAGTCTGTCACTGAGCTCACCAGATAGGCCTGCCTTCCCAGCATGGGGAAATGGCTTTGGATCTGCTCAGAGGCATGATCTTAAACAGTTTTATAAGCTTCTGAAATACTCAATAATGTAGAGAACCTTCTGACTCTAAAACTTAGAATTCAGGGCATATCAGAAAGATAATTTGCTTCCTTTGTTCTCATTAGGAGAAACAATGAAAAATACTTTTTCACAATGGCTGCCTTAGTTCTGAGGGTCAGCCAACTCCTAATGCTGTGTTTCAACATTTCAAGGGCCATTGAAGTCCCATTCCGTGCCATATACTCTGGCCAAGTTTTCTCATTTACCCTCTGGGCAGCTCTGTAAGGATGGTATGGTTAGTCCCACTTCACAGATGAGCAAGCTCAGGCTCACAGAGCCTAAGTCACCTCCCCAGATAAGCGGCAGGATTGGAATGAGGTTCCAGCCCTCACTCTCCCTAGGGGACCTTGAGCAGCCTCCCTTTTAGAAGATGGGCTTCCAGGGCTTGAGAAATGTTCAGATCACACTCCTCTGCTATTGTGGCCCCACAGGGCCTCACTCAACACCCCTCTGGGTGATGAAGATGACAGAGGAGATGAAATTCCACCCTTTGTGCTAAGAGGCTTGGGAGTAGGGTCCCAAGAGTTGGCTGATCCCTGAAGTGGTGAGTGGGCTCAGGCAGAAGCTCAGGTGCTGCTCTTGAGACAGGTGAGCCAGAGGGAAGGAAAGTAATAGTCATTGAACTAGTTTAAGCCAATGTACTTTATATTTAATCTCTTTTAATCATAACAGCTACTCAAGATACCCATCATCATGACCATTGTTCAGATCAAGGCGTTGCCTTTAGGGGAGTTTATGTAAATCAAGGAGGCAACTTTGTTATCTTTTGATCAGCAGCTTACTTTGGAATCATTCTAAATTTTTTCCCATTTTGTCTTGATTTCTGTTGTTCAGTGTTATTTTTTTGTTTCTATAACATAAATAGCCTTTAATAAACAGTGTTATTTTTAATATTATGACCTGCATAGTTTTAAAGTCACAATATTAGTGAAATTTAAAAACACATTCTTATTGATAAAAACCCACTAATTATTAGGTAACAACCAGGGAGAACTATTTGAAAACTATGCCTTATATATTGCGTTAGTATCCATGGGTTGTGAAGCACACTTACTTATAGACAGCAATTGGCAAGTAATTTTAACAGAGAATTTACATAAAAATATATAAGAACAATAAGCATGATAATTATGCCCAAACCACAAGAAGTAATATAGGACAAATATTTAACAATCCTGTGGATCTATATTATGTGGAGAAGAGCAGTTGCAAAAGAAGGTGAGGACTGTGATTCCACTTTTGAAATTGATTGTGTGTGTGTGTAGGTATACATGTTAGTGTGCACTTCACCTACAGGGACACATCTGGAGAGTATGCACCATTCTATGGACAACAGACTCTTTGGGTCAAGGGGCAGGAGTTGGGCCAGTAAGATGCCGGATGTTTTCTATAAATTATATAACTTATAAATTATTATCTCTCTTTCTCTTTCCCCATATATATATATACTTTCATATATTGTTTGCAAGAATTATTCATAGTACTTTCATTGCAAAGGGAGAATATAACAAGAACAGTAACTAGAGATGTAAAGCAGGATCCAGGGAATTAAATTATATTTTAAAATCATCAATGATAAAAGACTCTATCAGGTTGAAATATTAGTGGAAAGGAGCCATCTCTTCTTAGATCTGCCATCTGAATTCCCCACACCCCCCTTTCCACATTTTACTTCCCTGCTCCCATTCTGGAGATGCCTAATACTTAACCAAAGGGATGGTGTAGGCCGAGCACGGTGGCTCACACCTGTAATCCTAGCACTCTGGGAGGCCGAGGCGGGAGGATCGCTCAAGGTCAGGAGTTCGAAACCAGCCTGAGCAAGAGCGAGACCCCCATCTATACTAAAAATAGAAAGAAATTAATTGGCCAACTAAAAATATATAGAAAAAATGAGCCGGGCATGGTGGCGCATGCCTGTAGTTCCAGCTAGTCGGGAGGCTGAGGCAGAAGGATGGCTTGAGCCCAGGAGTTTGAGGTTGCTGTGAGCTAGGTTGATGTCATAGTACTCTAGTCAGGGCAACAGAGTGAGACTCTGTCTCAAAAGCAAAAAAAACAAAAAAACCCACAAAGGGATAGGGTAGAGTTTGGCCTTACTGGCTGTTAACTGTAGCGATGGATGGATGGATAGATGCACAATGTGTCAAACATGTGCTGGTAATTCATGGATTTTAGTTTTTTCTTCAGGTTTATATTTTCTTGTGAGCATCTAAAATTCAATGACTATCATTTTTTAATAAAGTATATGAATTACCCAACACATCCTCATACCAATCCCTACTATCAAAAACAGACATAACATACATTGGTTATAATATAATACAATGTAACATAACACGATATATAACATCAGATATAAAAACATATATTAGTTATTCTAATGGAAGAACCCTTGAAGGCAGGGCAGCACTATGTCCATTTTGAACTTTGATATATGCCAATAAAAAACAATTTCTGTTTCTATGCACAGTAAGTCACATTTTTCACAGTCAATGCAGATCAGGTAAAGAGGAATAATGCTTCCATTTCTTAAAAATAAACGCAAAGTTACGTGTGTGAAAGCAGACCATGTACAGAGTGGAGTCTTTCTTACTAGTTAAAGTCTTGATTCCCAGTGAAATATTTATTTCATATTTTGATCTCCAGCCAACACCTCACCTATTAAGTAGGAGAAGTCCTGAGTCTCTGTCACCAGGATTCAAAACAAGGGCCTGGGAATGTGTAAAGCCTTCCCAATCAGTCCCCCATCTCCTCACCAGCCATTGACACTTGCTACCAATTAAATCAAGACACATACACTGGTTTAATGAGGGCTTGGATCAGCTCCTTTTCAATAAGATGCCACAGCTACGTGGCTGTTACCACTGCCACCTTTGCAGGCTGAGTCATTGCTAGACAGTGAGGAAGGCAGCAGCAGTGAAGAATTCAGTCTCCAAAGCTGACATCATTAATGTTTCTCTCTTTCAGTGGCACAGAAGGGAACCAACAAGAGCAATATTAAGATTGTAAAAGAAAGTTGGGTACAGAAGCAGGGGGCAGGAGTTCTGGCTATGGCCATTGAGGGAACTGACAAGTTCTGTCCCCAAAAAGCAACTGTAACACTCAACAAAACTTCAATAACCAACCATTTCCATGCTGTGGAAATGGACCAGAGGCAGACAGTAATCTGAGAAGCATTAATGCTTTAAAGACTGCTGAAGTTTGAGTAAGAACAGTGGGATTCCATGATGTCTGAGTAGGGGCTGCTCCCATTCCACCTCACCCCATCCTCCAGTTTGATAGGTACAGAATTCTGCAAAAGTGTGGCAGACCGTGAGAAACAGGAGGTTTTCTGATATGCTTGAAGGAGGCCTCCTGCATTTGGAGTGTTGTCAATGAAATTAATTATCTTTGAAGTGGGTGAAGCGGGGCAGGGGGTGTAATGCCTCAACTAGCCTAAGCTTGTGGTCATGGTGGGGGCCAGCATATACTTGGCTGAAACTATGTGAAAGGACCCAACTAGCTACACACTCCGGGCTAATCATGAGAAGCATTCACAGACAAAGATGTGACAAGACTCAGAAGTTTGAATGTACTCCCCTAACCACACACAAATACAATGACAGAGGATGGAAGCCTCATTGGCTGGCATTGTTAGAGCACAAACTCTATCCAATCACTTATTGACTCTTAAGCTACACAGAACCAGGAGATACCCCAAATAAGACAGCCTTATAAATAGAAGCAAGAACAAAACTGAGCAAACACACATGTAAACACACCACATACCACACAAACCATGTACACACATACACACACACATGCAAATGAACAAAAGCATCATCTGTGGTATATGACAAAAGAAATAAACTTTATGGTTTTAGCCCAAGCATATTATCGTATTAAACAAACAAAAAGTGACAAATACAGCAACAACAACAACTTTCACTGGGAAAAATCAGAAGCGAGAGTGGCAAACACATATTATCTAAAATGTCTAGTTTCCAACAAGATGCTACACCACCTACAAAATGGGAATAGATGACCATATTAGTCAGCTAGGGCTGCCATAACAAAATGCCATAGACTGGGTGGCTTAAACAATAGACGTTTATTTTCTGACACTTCTGGAGGATGGAATTCCAAGATAAGGGTACCAGCATAGTCTTTTTCTGGTAAGGGCTGTCTTCCTGGCTTGTAGACGGCCACCATCTCATGCTGTGTGCTCACATGACCTCTTTCTTTTGCAGACAGAGAGAGAGCAAGCTCTTTGGTGTCTCTTGTTATAAGGATACTGATTCTATCATGAAGGCATGAAGGCCCCATGCTCATGACATCATCTACCCCTAATTACCTCCCAAAGTCCCCTTCTCCAGATGTCACCATAACTGGGGGTTAGGGCTTTGACATGTGAATTTTGAGGGGATACAAACATTCATAAGTCAAGAAAAATTGTCTTTGAATGTCTTAACTTTTGAACAGAAAGTTCTCTACATTCTTGAGTGTTTTCATGAGTTGTTCAACATTATGTCCCTGAGAAGACCCAAATCTAATTCCCCACACTGGGAAGACAAGCTTGTCTTTGAACATACCAGCGAGCTCAGTGATATATTGCACCAGCGAAGCAAGGAATGGTGTTTGCCTAATGGTTGCTCCTGGCTGCTCGGTATGTTAATATATTTATAGGAAAACTCTGGGCCATTTCTGTAGTCACCAATGTTAGGGGTCCTCAAGTCACGTCATCCAGCCACATCACACCAGGATTTCGGCCATCTGCTGCCTCACTGAGAGGCAAATATTCAAGAACTACTAGCATTTCTTTAACACAGAATTGTCCATTTTTTCATTCTCTAATAAGGAAATATGTATTGAGCTCAAAACCCATACTATTCCATTGGAAGCATTTCATTAGCTTCAAAGTGAAAATAAGAGAGTAATAAGGGAAACAAATATATAGACAACTTCAAAGGTTAAATCTGAGATGAGATGATTCCTTTACATTAACTCTTAAACTTGCTCAACTTTCAAGGAATTGAAGATTAAAAATAAATCCCTCCTTGGACTCCTCATTCCATTCTCCCACAGGCGTCTGTCTTAGTCTCTGTCTCTTGTTTCCTTTTCTCTCTTCCTCTCATCCTTAACCCCTTGAAAGACACAGTTGCAAAAAGTGATTTCTACATTCTTGTTAATATTCTTCACTTCCCGTTGACTTCTTATTTACACTATCGCTACACTATGGCTACTGTCCCCACAATTGCAATGAAATTGTTCTCATCAAGGTCACAAACTAACTTTTGTCACTAGATCCAGCTATTTTGTATAAATATGTTAACATACTGGATGTTGCTTTTAGTGACCTCCTTAAAAATCTATGCATTTGCAGGCTGCTTCCTTTACTTAACAACAAATCTGTGACAGTTTCCCAGGCTCTGGAGCATGATGTACTGGGCACAAGTCCAAGCTGTTCCTCTCCCTCCCTAATTGTGCAATCTTGAGCAAAGTCTTCTTCTTTTTTTTTTTTTTTTTTGAGACAGAGTCTCACTCTGTTGCCCGGGCTAGAGTGCTGTGGCATCAGCCTAGCTCACAGCAACGTCAAACTCCTGGGCTCAAGCAATCCTTCTGCCTCAGCCTCCCGACTAGCTGGGACTACGGGCATGCGCCACCATGCCTGGCTAATTTTTTCTATATATTTTTCAGTTGGCCAATTAATTTCTTTCTATTTTTAGTAGAGACGGGGTCTTGCTCTTGTTCAGGCTGGTTTCAAACTCCTGACCTTGAGCGATCCTCCCGCTTCAGCCTCCCAGAGTGCTAGGATTACAGGTGTGAGTCACCGCGGCCGGCCTTGAGCAAAGTCTTTATTTTCTCTGTCTTTTGGTTTTTCATCTATAGAATGGGAATAATAACATCATATCTACCTTAGAAGGGCACAGCGAGCATTAAATGAATCAATCCATAAAAGGCATTAGCACATAAGAAATTTTAGCCATATTTATTTCTTTTTATTTATCTTTATTGGCATTACTATCCCCATTGGCATGAAAAATTAAACGTAGACTGATGTTAATTCACAATTGGTGACATTTTGGGTATGTTGTTAGTGTGTTAGTTTCCTAGGGCCACCATAACAACTACAAACTTCAGATTTAAAATATCAGTAATTTCTTCTGTTACAATTCTAAAGAACAGAAGTCTGAAACCAAGGTGTCAACAGAGCCACACGCCCTCTGAAGGACCTAGGGGACAATCCTTTCTTTCTTCTTCCAGCATCTGGTGTCTCCTGCTTTGCTTGGTTTGTGGCAGCATAACTCCAGTTCATCATCTTCTTCACTTGGTGTATCAAATCTCTCTCTCCTTTTTCTTCTATGGACACTAGTCATTGGATTTAGGTCTTACCCTAAATCAAGGATGGCCTCATCTGAAGACTTCTAACTTAATTACATCTGCAAAGACCTTATTTCCAAATAAGGTCACATTCACAGGTTTGGGGGGGTTAGGATTTGAAAAAAAACTTTTTGGGTGACACAATTCAAACCATTATAGTGTTATACAAGGTTGTAAAACTAAATGTAATATGAAATCTTATCTTTTGTGTAAAAATATATAAATACATGCATCCATAAGTATACAAACACATGCATAAGAAAACTGGAAGAATATAATGCAGATGAAAACATTAGCAAGCCTGATCTTTGAGTGTAATGTTTGTGGTTAATAGGATAGCATATATCAAATAAAAAGTAATTAGAGGATTATTTACTTCTTTACTTCCACCATCCTCAGGTAGCTCATACCACAAAAAAGGGCACCAAGTTTATCCATTGTATAAGTATGTATACTTTTTTCCTGCCATTTCAAATCCATATGATCTCTATGAGATGTTCATGTTTAAGTCATCTCTTTTGTGGGAGAAAGAACACAGAGGATACTAAACATATATTTATTTAAGCATTATGGGCTACACACATTTTATAGGTTTCCTCTTTCCTCCTCACAAAAGCTGTGTGAAGCAGGTATTAATATGCCTATGTTACAGATGACCAAGGTCAGGCTCATAAAGGGGAATACAGAACTCCAGGATCAAATATATCTACTTAGAGGCATATGTGTGTGTGTGCAAGTATGTGTGTGTGAAATACAAAAACATGTTCACATGCATATATTCAGTTGCAAAATTTAGATAACCATATATATATAGAGAGAGTTTATGTATATACATATATGTTTTCCAGCAACTTGCCCTTTCCACTCAGCATGATAGCTCAGGATATTAATTTGCATTTCTTTAGTTATTGTAATTTGGCATATTTTTGAAGTTTAATAGGTATGTATACTGTTTTATGTGAATTATCTAGTTGATACCATTTGTCCATTTCTTTATTCATGAGTAGTATTCATTCCATATCAAGAATATTAGGTAGGATATTAAGGACTCAGTATAAAAGTAATCACTAGAGGTTTTTTGCAAGGGTACCTGAAGTGAATTTGCACCAAAACAGCAGCTGGAATTGTCACAGTTCTATCTTCAGCTTCATGAAGTTTCCCTTGACCAAAAACACACAAAGCCATCTCCAACTTAGAAAGTTTCAGCAAACAATGGCAAGGCAGAGCCACCAGAAACAAACAGCTGATTTTGATGATAAATATGCTAATGCTGTATTGGCTACTGGAACCACTTTCTGTATTGCTGTATGGACATATGCAGCAACACAAATTGGAATAGAATGGAACCTGTCCCCTGTTGGCAGAGTCACCCCAAAGGAATGGGGAGATCAATAATCATCCCAGCTGGTAATACTGAATTGTTTCAAAACCAACTCATAATTGATGCCAAGTAAAGGCACTGTGTACCCATTAAAATATGGCATTATAGAAGAAATAAAGTACATTTGAAACCTAAATAAAGAAGTAACCTTCTCTGGATGCTCAGAAATACGTGGGAAAAGAAAGAATAAAAATAAAAAAGAAGTAACCACTAGAGAAAAAGTAATAACTATTCTAAATACCAACAAAAAAGAGAGAGCAATTAAAACTGACAATCTAGTGAAAGTCATAGTGAAATTATACATATAACGTAAATGGATGTATAAATGTTACAACAGGACTGAGCCCAAATATCCAAATATACTGATCACATAAAAAACTAGAAATGAGCATAACTTACCTATTAAAGGAGAAAGATTTTCAGACTGCCAATTGAAGCAAAATCCAAAACTATTTTTTTTCAATAGCTATACCTAAAACAAAGCTACTCATATAGGTCAAGATTTAAATTAAGTACATATATACCAGGCAATTGCAAATAAAAAGAAAGCAGGGGTTATAATCTTGATATTTAAGAAGGAAAACTTGACACCAAAATGGTTTAAAAGAGTACAGTTGGTAATGTTAAGGGATAAAATTTATAAGGAAGATGTGAATTATTAATATTTATAAAAGCAATCACACAAAAATATTAATAGAACCCAAAATAAAGGAACTGCAAGTAGAGATAGGAAGAATCACATTAATAATCAATGATTTAAACACAATTTCCTCAATCCAAGAATGATAAAGTTGCCAAAAAATGTACTAAGTATGCAGAAGACCTAAACAACATAATGCAATGATTAGATAGATATGCTGATTTCTGAAGCCTGATAATAGATAATATATTTGTTTTATAGATAAACATGAATATTCATGAAAATTGGTTCTTTTGGAAGCTGTTAAACATATCTTAGAAATAAATAGAAAATAGATTAAAATAGCAGAATTTGATGAGAATAATAATAATGAAAATATATTAGAATCTATAGCTAGAACAGTTGTAAAAGTAACTTTTTTGTAGGAAAATTACCTATATTAATAAAAGTAAAAATAAATGAATTAAATATTCAATTAAAAAGCAAGATAAAGAACCATGTTGGACCTGGCCCAGGGCAACTGTGTATTGTGCTTGGTAGAATTCCTATTTGGCTTAATTGAGTTTTCCTTAATCTGATTTCCTCTTAACAATGAATGCTGAGAAAATGTCTGCCTTTGGTGTTTGCCTAAAACAGGAGCAGGATACTTAAGACATGTTAGGGGCATCCTGAAAATTAATGTATTCTCTAAAATTTCTTCTTACTTATTTAGATGCCACCCATGCCGTGAGAAGGGTGGGGGAGGGTGAGACTTGAACTCTCCAGCCCCAGGCCCATTAGGTTATGATTGGGGTTTGGAATGGTCTCTCCCAGCAGGAAGCACAATTTGGTCAGAGAGCACATCTCTAGCCAGAGCAGGGCTACTGGAAAGCATATAATGCCAGGAGAGAACAAAAAACTGAAACCTGTAAGTGTTCTGTTAGTGGTACCAACCAAGAGTCATTTAAGCAGTGTGCTCTTTGTAAAAAGAAAGGACACTGGACAGAACACTGCCTGGACTCCAGGTAGCAAGAAGCCTCCAGGAGAGCAATCGTTTATTTAAGTCCAGGACTCAGATCACAAAGGAGGGGGCCCAGAGTTCCCTGCCTCCAAACAGCCCCACAGGAGTCCTGGGCAAAGATTGACAGTGAGGATTCAATTGGTGTCAAACTGCTTGGACAGAAGCGGTCCCAGGGACCCCTTCCCCCAGCCACATCCCCGACTCCTGGCACCAGCCACCTGCCCAGCACTCTGTGAGCCAGGCAAGGGGCAGTGGGGGAGAGGCCAGGCAGACGTGAGGAAGCCTAGGCAAGCGACAACTGAGGTTAAATGGCAGGATCCTGGCACTGTGTTGCCTCATGGGTTTAAAAGAACTCTTCTTCTGTTTGATAAAAGCTTAGCAGGGGACTTGCAAAACCTGCAATTGGACAGATTTGTAAACTTGTATTTACTTATCTGAGGTTCCTAGGAATGGCATCTAGATCCCAAAGTCCGGACTGATGGTAAAGCCTTTGTACGGAGAAAAACAAGGAATGAGTTTTAGAGTCTTAGTGTAGAGGCTGAGAGGCTCCCACAGCCAGTGGCATGTCAAAGTCACTGAACAATATTGTGAGAAGATGGCCTGTTTGCCTCCAGGCAGTAACAGCTACTTGTGAATTACGTCTATTCTCAATCCTGCCACCCCTTTGCCAGCCAAAGAGAATGAGCCTTTAGAACATGACTGTTTAGCAGTTCTGGATGCTGTATACTCCAGCAGGATAGATCTGTCTGATCAGCCAATGCCAGAGTAAGATTGAGATCTTTTTTACTGATAGGGCAGCTTTATGGACAATGAGGGGCTGGATATACAGTGATCAGGACAGTGGCACTGCCACCTGGGACTTCAGCCCAGGAAGCTGAGTTGCAGTTATTGAGAGGAAAAAGGTAAACATTTATACAGACTCTAAATAAGCTTTTATGATTATACATGCTCACAGTGCCATTTGAAAGAAAAGGGGTCTCCTGACAGAGGAGATATGAATATTAAGCATGCCACTGAAATAATGGCCTCAATACAGGCCATGGCTGAGCCCAAACAGGGGGCCAGCATGGCAAAAAGAAACCAGGCCAATGACAGGGTTGCTAAGGAGGCTATTGGAGGCGATCTGTTTTCTGGAGCCTTGATACCCCAACTAGATTTAGATCCCCTTTAAAGCTAAAGACTGGGGCTCTGCCATTTGGGATGGCACAGCTGAAGACAGAATTCTTATGGACTCATTCTCCCACCCACAGCTTTGGTTTGGCCTTTTGTGAGGCACCTACATGAATGCACACTTTATGGATATAATGCCTTAATGCATTTGGCGGGACCTCATTTGGGAGGACCCTGTGTGCAACAAACTGTTTATGTGCTTGGGTGGTCCAGGGACAGAAAGGTGACCTGCTGCACAAAGAACTCAATAGGTAGGAGGGCCCAACCCTTTCAATGATTGGCAGTTTCACTCGGTATTAATAGATATCTTTTCAGGCTGAGTAGAGGCTTGTCTCACCCGAATGGAGTGAGCGTCTAAAATTACCAGAACCCTTCTGACAGGAATCACTGCCTTCTCTGAGTTCCTGCATGCATGATTTCCTGCATGTGTGCGCCATCACAGAGTAGGAACAAGCCTGGGAGGACTCTGGGATGACCGGCATCAGCAGTCCAGGGGAAGAGGCCAAGCAGATGGAAAATGGCATGCTGATGATGGACACTATGGATAGGCAGCTGCAGAGACAGCCCAGCAGCTCAAGGTATTACCATGTTGGGCTGCCCCAGGGCAATGCCCATCAGGGGAATCTTTGCTTCCTGCCATCTGCATCTGCATCTGTTACACATTGTCCTGTGGTGGCCTGTGAACTTCTTCAAGTGGACTCCCAGTGGGAACTGTTTCTCCAAAGAGCTGGACACAGTGGACTCAATGATCCTGCAGGTCATCAAGATGTCCACAGGCTCCCCTCCTCCATACAGACTGATAATGGACCCTCTCTATAGTGGAGATAACCCAGCAAGTAAGCAAAGTCCTATGTCTAGAATGGAAATTGCCTGCATCCTGGAACTGATGCAGTAAAGTGGGATAGGGTATTGCCGCTTGTCCTCTTTCAAATTAAGGATGGCTCTCAGAAGCAGTCTTAAGTTAAGCCCTTAAGAAATTGTTTATGAGAGACCCTTCCTAGCACCCTTCCTAGAGGTAAGTATGGTAATATAACCATGAGTAAAGAAAGCAGAGTAAAGCAATATGTCAAATGAGTGGGTCAAGTGCTAACCACTATGCATGAGTTTGCCTCTTTCAGGTCTCAGCCACAGTTGGAAACAAAGAAGTGAAAGAGAACCTATGAAGTGCCTCTAACAGCTCACACCTCATTGAAATTGTCAGAAGTGTAAACCTTGGGTCCATCACACCAAAGAAAAGAGGTGTTCCATGGAAGAAGAGGACCCAAGCCCCCAGTAGAAGGGCCAGCCTTTAGGCAATCTAAAATATTTGTTAAAGGAAAAGGAAAAAAATGAAAATGTTGATATTTTTGCTAACCTTTTTTTGATTGTTCTGTCTACAGCATGGAAAGAGAACTTCTTAGTGAGGATGGCCCCGGGCTATTGCCTCTTCTGTTGATCTGTCTTGCTGCTGGGTTTGTCATCCTAAACCTTGTTCAGTACTATATATGATTTCTGAATTTGCAGAAGCCAGTCTCTTGGCTCACCTACAGGGTGCAACTAATAGCTCTATTTCTTTTGAACACAGCCTTGTATTGGACATTGTGTACAAGATGACAGTCCATTTCGCCTTGCCAATCCTCACTGTTGTAGTTATTGCTTATAACTTTTCACCTGGTAATATGTTGTTGTAAATATACTGTCAAAGCTTTGCAATGGCATACATAAATACAAACCTTCCACCTGAAACATTGCCCCAAATCAGCAGGAAGTAGCTCCATGACTACAACGCCCCTTCTCCCATAAATATGGAAGGCAAATATTGATGGTGGGGAATATGTAACAGAGGGAATGGCCTGAAAAAGTGATAAAAATATTTTCTGTCTCTTTAAAACATCTTCCACTCCTTTTCGAGAACTAAAATCTGCATCCCTGCCTCAGGCCAGAGGTTGGGAGGGACAGAGTAATGTCTTTTGTTCTTTGTGCTACAGGAGATGGCTCAACTCAGACCTGGCAGAGGGAGGTCCTGGGTGGAGGTCATGAGATTATCTTAAAAGTGAGATGGGACAATCAGGATCATCAACTATAATTAAACTGTAATTGCCTAAAGCTGAGAACCCACCCTTTAAAACCTCTATGTTTCTGCTTATTATTAGGATGATGGCATTATAGACAGTAGTCTCCATCTTCCTCATTTGCTGATAAATGAATAAACTCTTTCCTTCTCCTAAAAAAAAAACATATTGGAAACTAAAAGAATGCAGACAGAAAAAATCATTAAAAGTAGAAATGAAGGGGTTAGAAAACAAAACTATAGTAGACCTTATACATAAAGGTAAAGTCAGATTTATTTAAAGAGGTATCAACAAAATGCAAAAGTCACTGGGTATATTAATTGAGAAAACAGGAGGGAAAGGACAAATATAGAACATTTAAAATGACAAGTGGGAAATAGTTATCAAAACAAAGGGAAATTTCAAGACTCTTCAGTGAAAATTTGCACAAGTCTTTTCAACTACATTTCAAAACATAGATGAAATGGATACATTTCTAGAAAATGACAACTTACTGAAATTTATCCCAGTAGAGACAGAAAGTCTAAACAGACCAATTATGTATTAATAGAAGAAATAGAGAAATTGGTTAAAGACCTCTCCCATACAAAAACACAGGACTAGATCTTTCCATAGGAGAATTCTACTAAACCTTTAATGGTAAGATGATAAAGCAAGTATATAACTGATCCTGAAACCTAACAAAGATTTCACAAAAAATAAAAATTAGAGATTAATCTCATATAAAAAATATGAAAGAAGTTTCTTAAATATCAGCAAACACAATCCTACAGCACACACACACACACACACACACACAAAACCCATATCATGGATTATGGAGCTTATTCTAAGAAAGTAAAGGTGTTTCAATATCATGAAATCTAATAATATAATCTATTATATTAATAAAGCCAAAAAGAAAAATTAGATTATTATCTCTATAGATGCAGAAAAGATTTTGACAGCATCAACATCCATTCTTATTCATTCTTTTTTTTTTTAGAGACAGAGTCTTGCTCTGTTGCCCAGGCTGGAGTGCAGTGTCACGATCATAGCTCACTGCAGCCTCCAACTCCTGGGCTCAAGCTATCCTCCTGCCTTAGCCTCCCCAAGTACCTGGGAC
>CAUYPO010088575.1:0-22156 GCA_963574435.1 Cheirogaleus major
TAAAAATAGAAATACCATTCAATCCAGCAATAGCACTATTAGGCATCTACCCAAAAGAGCAAAAGACATTCTATAATAAAGACATCTGCACCTGAATGTTTATGGCAGCACAATTCACTATTGCAAGGATGTGGAAACAACCCAAGTGACTGTCAATTCATGAGTAGATTATTAAAATTTGGTATATGTATACAATGGAATACTACTCAATGATAAGAACCAACAGTATTCTAGCACCTCTTATATTTTCCTGGCTAAAACTCGAGCCCATTATCTGAAGTGAGATATCACAAGATCGGAAGAATGGGCTTCACGTGTACTCGCCATCAAATTGGCACTGACTGATCAACACTATGGTGCTCACACAGTAGTAATATTCTCCAGGGATTAGGGGGTTGGGGCTGGTAAACTCACAACTAAAAGACACGTTGAGCATTGTAGAGGGGAAGGGCATGTCTCTAATCCTCACTTGGGTGAGGCAGAGACATAAAATGTAACCCAAATGTTTGTAGCCTCATTATATCCTGAAATAAAAAAATAAGAACAAGACAAGGATGCCTACCATCACCACTCTGTTCTACATATACTGGAGATTCTAGAAAACTAAAGCATAAATTTTGGGAAGGGAGAAATAAAACTGCCATTTTTACAAATGATATTTCCTTTACATAGAACAACAGAAATAATTATTAATACAAATGATTAGAAATTACAGTTTAATAAGGTAGCTGGATATGTAAGATCAGGTATACCAAAATCAATTGTGTTTCTATTTGCCGTTAATAAACAACAAAAATAATTTTAAAAATGTACAATTTACCAGAGCAAATAAAAAGAAAATACAGTATCTAGGAACAAATCCAACAAGAGGTAAGCATTGCTTATATGGCAAAATAATTTAACTTCATTGAATGTCTTTAAGGAAGACCTGAAATCAGTAGGAAAAGTGCTGTGTTCATGGATAGGAAGATGCAGTAAGAGTTATGGGCTTTTCTCCTAAAATTGATCTATTGATTGAGGACAAGTCCAATCAGAATCCCCACAGGTTTTCTTAGGAACAAGACAGGCTGATACTAAAATTTATATGGAAGACCAAAAAAGCCTATGAATATTTAAGACACTTCTTTCTGAAAAGGGAGATGAGAGGCATTGTCCTGCTATAAGACATTGTAGTACAGTCATCCCTCAATATTTGTAGGGAATAGATTCCAGGACCTAAAATACCACAGATACCAAAATCCACAATGATCAAGTTCCTTATATAAAATGGCACAGTATTTGCATGTGATCCATGGATATCATCCTAGATATTTTAAATAAGCAGTCCCCAACCTTTTAGCATCAGGGACCAGTTTCATGGAAGACAGTTTTTCCATGGACCAGCAGCAGGGGCGGAGGGGATGGTTTGGGGATGATTCAGGCTCATTACATTTATTGTGTACTTTATTTCTATTATTACTACATTGTAATATATAATGAAGTAATTATACAACTCACCATAATGCAGAATCAGAGCCCTGAGCTTGTTTTCCTGCAACTAGATGGTACCATCGGGGTGATGGGAGACAGTGACTGATCTGACAGGAGGCGGAGCTCAGGTGGTGATGCCAGCGATGGGGAGCGGCTGTAAATACAGATGAAGCTTCACTCGCTTGGCTGCTGCTCACCTCCTGCTGTGTGGCCCGGTTCCTAACAGGCCACAGGCTGGTACCTGTCTTCATCCTGGGGGTTGGGGGCCACAGCTTTAAATCATCTCTAGATTACTTATAATGCCTAATACAGTGTGAATGCTGTCTAACTCTATTGTTTTTTGTTTGTATTTTTCATTGTTGTATTATTATTTTTTAAATCTTTTTTTCCTGCATATTTTTAATCCATAGTTGGTTGAATCTGAAGATGTGGACCCTACATATACAGAGGGCCAACTATATTGGCCTAGGGGTAGACAGTTTGACCAGTGAAATGTAATAGAGAACTCAAAAAGAAGCCCAAGCATATGCAGAAACTACTCATTATTCAGGTAGAGTGGTAGGTCTCTGGGGAAAGATGGACAGTTTGATAAATTGAACTGGGAAAATTGCTTATTCATATAGAAAAATATGAAATTATATCCCTACCTTATCTCATACACAAAAATAAATTCTAGATGGATGATAGACTTGAATGTGAAAGGCAAAACTTAAAAACTTTTAGACATAGAAGAATATCTTTATGATTTCAGAGTAGGATAAGATTTGTTAAGGCATAAAGTCAACTGAAAAAGAAAAGGTGGATGAAACTTCTTTGAAAGTTAATATAAAAGATAAATTCAAGCCAAGGACTGAGAGAAGATATTTATAATAATTTAACAATGGATCAGGAAAAGGGGTCAGCAAACCTTGGCCAGCAGTTCAAATCTGGCCCACTGTGCATTTTTATATTGTTTCCAAGCTAAGAATGCTTTTTTAAAATTAAATTTTTATTTTGAGATAATAGTGGATTCACATAAAATTCTAAGAACAATCCAGAGACCTGTGTACTCTTTTCCCAGTTTCCCCCAATGGTAACATCTTATGAAACAATGTCCCAACCCAGATATTGACATTGATACAGTCAAGATACGGAACGCCTTGTTTTTTGCTTTCTGTTTGTTCTATGTTTTGTTTCTCTGTTTTCCTGAGGCTTACTTGAACGTTTTTTTGAATTTCATTTTTATTTATCTGTAGTGTTAAGTGTATCTCTTTGCATATCTTAAAAAGTTGCACTATCTGTTACATTATATTTCCATAACTTGGCCTAGTCTACTAATGTTGACTTTACCGGCTGAGTAAAGTGTGGGAACCTTAACATCTCTACATCCCTTTACCCTTCCTGTTTATAATGCAGTTGCAATTGAAATTAAATGTTTCCTCTGTGTACATTTAGAATCACATCAGAGAGTGTCAAAATTTTTGCTTCAACTGTCAAACATAGTTTAGAAAACTGAAGAGAAGGAAAGCATGTTGTATTTGTCCATATTTTTTCTTACTTTCTGATGTCCCAAGGTTCCTTCTTTTATCATTTCCTTTCTGTTTAGAGAGCTTCCTTTGGCCATTCTTTTAGGGTAGGTCTGCTGGTAACACATTATTAGTTTTCCTTCATCTGAGAATGTTTGAATTTCCCCTTCATTCCGAAAGAATATTTTTACTAGATACACAGTTCTTTTGACACTGGAAAAATATTGTGCCACTTCCTTCTGGCATCCATGGTTTCTGATGAAAAATCTGCTGTCATTTACATTGTTTTTCTTCTTAAAGGTAAGGTGGTATTTTTCTCTGCTTTCAAATTTTTTTTTCTTGGTTCTTAGTTTTCAGAAGTTTAATTAGGATGTGTCTTGGCATGGATTTCTTTGTGTTTATGCTGTTCTGGGTTCACTTGCCTTTTTGCATCTGTAGGTTTTTTTCAGTCTATTTTCTTTCGGTTTAGATTGTGCAATTTGTATTGTTCTACCTTCCGGTCACCAGTTCTTTCTTCTCCAGGGGTCCTCAAACTACGGCCCGCCGAGGACATTTATCTCGCCCGCTGGATGTTTTTGCTGCTGCTGCCTGTCCTGCTCAGCAGCCGACTCATCCCAGGCCCACAGTGCACGTGTGTGGAATGTGCGCCACACTCTCAATGGTCTGAGGGACAGTGAACTGGCCCCCTGTTTAAAAAGTTTGAGGACCCCTGCTAGCCCCTCCATTCTCTTGTAGAATTTATCTACTGAGCTTTTTATTGTATTTTTCAGTTTAAAATTTCCATTTTTAAACATCTCCTGTTTCTTTGCTGAGCATTTCTATTTTTTCATTTGTTTTCAGGGTGCTTGTGATTGCTCAATGGAAGCATTTTGTCATGGCTGCTTTAAAATGTTTGTCAGATAATTCCACCATCTGTATCCTCTTGGTGTTGGCAGGTATTGATTGTCTTTTTCCATCAAGTTTGCAATTTTCCTGGTTCTTGGTATGATGAGTGAGTTTCCGGAAACCTGGACATTTTTGTGTTGGATTATGAGACTCTGGATCTTGTTTAAACCTTAGGAGGTTTTAGCTAGCTTTCTCTGACACTGGTCCAGCAGGGGAGGAGGGTGCTGCCTGGTTACTGCCAGGTGAGGATAGAAATTCAGTTCCCTACTCAGCCTCCTAAGGTAGTGGGGGCTCCTTGTTACTGCTAATTCCAGTTTGTGGTCTCCATGGACACCCTGGTGCGGGTGGCTCTATTGCTGACTCTCCACTAGACCTCCTCTGACACCACCCCAGCAGGGAGAGGGTGGGGGTCTTATTTCTGCTCATGGGTGTGGAAGTCCAGGCTTCCCAAGTGGTTTCCACTGACACCCAAGCGGGATGGTGGTGGAGACGGGGCTAGTTTCATTGCTGGCAGGGAGGATGAAATTCCTAGCTGCCTACTTGGCCTTCTGTGGCAACATTGGGGTGGGGGTGTTGGACTGACTCATCCCAGCCCTGGGAGGGTAGATATCTCGGCTCCCTACTCTGTCATTGTTGGGGTGTATGGAGGTGGGCTCACTTGTTTTTTTGGTGGTGTTTAGCTGGAGCAGAGGAGTTGTCTGAGTTTTCTGTCTTGCTAGCCTGCCCCTTTTCCGGTGCTTTGGCTAGAGAGAGCAGGCTTTTGTTGGGGCTTTTTTTCCTCCTCCTCCTCCTCCTTTTTTTTTTTTTTTTTTTCTGGCCTGTGGGCGTTTCTGGGTTGCTGGCCTCTTTAGTTCTAAGTCTGGGATCTATAAGGCAAAAGGAAAACCCAGAGAACTTATCCCCATGTTGTACCTTGGATCCCGGGGTCTCTGGTCAGCCTGCCTCCTTCTCTCCACCTCTCAGTCTTACATTTGTTTTATATATAACGTCCAGGGCTTTTAGTTGTACTTAGCAGAAGGAACAGAAGAAAGTATTTCTGTTTCATCTGCCCAGAGTGGAAGTTCTAAGAATGGTTTCTATATTTTTAAATGGTTGAAAAAAAAACCAAAAGAAGAAGAAGATTTTATGACACATGAAAATTATATGAAATTCAAATTTCAGTGTCCACAAAGCTTTGTTAATAAATAAACAACCTCAGCCATTTGTTTAAAGATCACCTGTGGCCCCTTCTGCACTGCAGCAGCAGAGGGGACTGGTTGTGACGGAGACTGCATGGCCCCCACACCTAAAATAGTTCCTACCTGGCCCTTTGCAGAAAAGGTTTGCCAATTCCTGGATTCAGATCTAGAATATTTTTTAAAAAACAAAAATACAAAACAGAGCAAAAACTCCTGGAAATCGGTGAAAGAAAGAAACAACCTGATAGAAAAATGGGATAGAGGCCGGGCGCGGTGGCTCACACCTATAATCCTAACACCCTGGGAGGCCTAGGAGGGCAGATCATTTGAGCTCAGGAGTTCGAGACCAGCCTGAGCAAGAGCGAGACCCCATCTCTACTAAAAATAGAAAGAAATTAGCCAAAACAACTAAAAATAGAAAAAATTAGCTGGGCACGGTGGCACATGCCTGTAGTCCCAGCTACCAGGGAGGCTGAGGCAGGAGGATTGCTTGAGCCCAGGAGTTTGAGGTTGCTGTGAGTTATGCTGATGCCTAGGCACTCTAGCCCAGGCAACAGAGTGAGACTCTGTCTCAAAAAAAAAAAAAAAAAAAAAAAAAAAAAAAAAATAGGATAGAGCTAGGAATAGGCATTTTGTAGGTGAGGACATATAAAAGCCAGGAGGGCCACATCCTCAGCCCAGGACCTTTCCCGTTGCATACCAAGGAGGGGCTGTTTCTGACAACACTCGGGCACTTGGGGTTGTCCATAATCTCCTTCCAATCAAGGCAGACACCTCTGAAGCTACTGCTTTTCACAGCTTTTCCCATCCTGGTAGAACTATCAGCCCAAGGAGGTGGGACTAGGAAAGCCTGAGACGTGAAGTGTGCTGTTTTTGCACAAGTGTTAGTAGTTGTTTTTTCATTATTTTTTGTTTTTTTTTTTAAATAGACGTTCTCAATTTGTTGTATGCCTTTGGTCAATTTTCAGAGCCTTGAAATGGTTGCTTTTGACAATTTTGTCAAAGTTTATTATTGCCTTTTGGAGAGAGGATTTGTTGATTGACATTTTTGTGGTAAAACAATCATAAAGAAAGAAAGATAAAATTAGAAAATCAGTTTAGGTGGTACCACATACACTTCCAGGAAGAGTTCAGGTCAACGTAGGGGAGAAACTATCAAATGGTATAACAAAATCTCCCATGGGTGAAGGATACGAGTTTTCAGATTGAAAGCAATTCATAAGTGCACAAGATAATGAATGGGGAAATAGAAACCTACACTAAGGCACATAGTAGAAATTTTTAAGAATACTGGGGATAAAACTTTGGGAAGAGAAGCCACATTGAAGGATATGGTATCAGGTGGTGTTAATGAATTCTTTAGGAAAATAACGTCTAACCCCAATCAAATCAATCGAGAATAAGGGTAGAATAAAGCCTTTTTCAGAAATGTAGGGTCTCAAAAAAAAATGTATGCCTCATGTGCTTGTTCTCAGAAAGCTGTCAAGGAATGTGCTCCCATAAAATGAAGCAATAGCCAAAAAAAGAAGGGATGTGGGATCCAACCAGGAGAGGGACAAGAGATTTCTCAGATTGACCAAGGGAGGTCCTAGAGCCCTCATGGTGCAGCAGGCCCAGGACAGAGCAGGACGGTGTGAGACTCCAAGGTGCTGGTGGCAGAAAGGAAAATGAAAAATTGAAAGAAGGGGTGTTAACAAAGAGCCGTATTGCAGGTTGTGGGAAAGCTTAGCCGGTGATTCAGGAAATCCAAGTGAATGGAAATGTTGTGTAAGAATAAAAATAGTAACATATACCTGGATTCGGCAGATACTGGATTCAGTATCTGCGTAGTCACATAGTAATGAGAGCACTGGATGGTTGAGCAGGGAACTCATGGCCGGATGTAACCAATTTACAGGTTTCAGAAAATCAACTTTATTGAAGTATTAAGTATACTTACTGAAATATAATTTACTTAAGATGAACCCATTTCAGGAGTACAGTTTGATGGATTTTGACACTTGTGTGCAGCCATGTAACCACTGTCACAGTCAAGATACAGAACATTTCAGTCTCCCGAAGATTCTCCCGAGCCCCTTCCCAGTCGGTCGGTCATCCCCCCTACATAGCCCCAGCAACCATGATCTGTGTTTTCCCACTTCAGATGAGATCTGTCGTTTCTGGCATTTCCTGTAGTCATGTTGTGTGTGCTTTCTGTCAGCTGCTTTCACTCCCCGAGTGTTGCTGCGATTCGGTCCATGTGCTTGGATCATCAGCAGTTCTTTTGTCATTGCTGAGTGATGTTCTGTTGTATAGATGTGCCACCTTCTATTCGTCCTTTCACCTAGATTTAACTTTTAAAGGGACCCTCTAGCGCTGACCCCAGGAGGCCGGAGTGGAAGCAGGAAGACCCATCTCAGGTGGTCCAGCTAAGAGATGGGCACGTCTCGTCACACCAGCCCCAGCGCCGCTCCCCAGACTCGCCAAGCACGTCCCCGCCTTAGGGCCTCTGCACCTGCCTTCTCAGCGCAAAAGCCCTTGTCCCAGAGGCCTCCCTTCACTCCCGTCTCCCTTCAGCTGCCACCTCCTCAGAAGGACTTTCCCTGAGACAGCACCCTCCCCCGCCTCGTGTTTCTTCATCGCTGTCATCCCATCTTCTTTGTGTGCGTATCGAGTGTCTGCTGCCCCCACCAGACTGTGAGCGTCGTGGTGGCCGTGTCTGGAACGCAGGCATTTTATGAGTATTTGTGGGGTGGCTGGCTATATGCGGGCTCCCTGAGAACAGGGGCTGCGTCTTTCCTCTTTGTCATCTTGTGCCTGGCATATAGAAGTGCAAGATGGATCACCTAGATGATTAAAGGATGAGAGGGAAGCAGGTGAGGTAGGCTGCAGGTGGGGAAGCTGCTCTGAGCGGCCCAGCGTCTCCTGGTGTGTGCAGCGGACAGAGTGGATCAGAACGTCTCCTGATGTGTGCAGGGGACGGAGTGGATCGTCCCTGCCCCGGGCCTCTGGCCACTGACATTTGCCTGCCTCGGTGGTTCTCTCCCACGGCTCACTCTCGCGGCACAGCTCTGGAGCAGGCGTAGCTCCCCGAACACTTGACCAGCTGGTAAAAATGTCCCAGAACAAAGTGAGGGGATAATTAACAGCTGTCGATTGATCTGGGCACGAGGGTAACTGCGCTTGTAGCAACAATAGGGCTTAATTAAAACCGGCCGCTTTGGCAGCTCTTGCGGCGCTGCCTTGATCTCCGGAGCTTCCGTGTGGCCGCTTTCGTATTACAGACGCATCCTGCGGTCCCAGGTTTGTTGGTAGGTGATGTGCCTGCTGTGGTTGTTGGGTGATAATTATGTAGATTTTCCTCTGGAACTTAATTTCACAAACTGTCAAAATGGACTTGTTATATTTATCTCTTAAATCATTAGGGAATAATAATTAGACTAAAAATGGTTTAAAATGTTTCAGTATTAATAGTTATTTCTAGCTTGAAACCACTGATGATAATGGGTTTGTGGGATTGGTATTTGGAACTGTCTTGGGAGATTCTGAATAAGAAGGCACCTTCCGTGCCTGGCTAGAGGGCAGTTTGGGCACCGTTCTGTGCTGTAGGGACAGGAGAAGTGAGAGGATGGGATGTAGCACCGCGGCTACCCTTCAGTGAGACTCGCTCTCTGATTGTTTTACTGTGTGAACTCATTTAATGACAGCAGAAGGTGCTATTAACTATTCCTTCTGCAGATGTGAGCCCCAAGTTACTCACCCAAAGTCGAGCGGCCAGGCAGTTCTGCAACCCGGACTGGAGCCCAGACAGTCTGACTCCAGAGCCCACAGTTTCAGTGCTTTGCTGCACCGATGCTAGTTTGTAAGTCCTACTGCATGTCACGTCCTGAACAGATGCTGGCCCGGCTAAGTCCTCACGTCCAGGCAGGTGCGATTCATGGTGTAGAAGAGGAAACCAAGGCTATTTACCCAGGACATTTCTTGTTTCATTCATTCGTTCAACATGTGTTTACTGAGAGCTTGACACGTGCCAGGCATTTTCTAGGCCCTGGTGTTACCTCAGTGATCAAGGCAGTTGTCAGAGGACGCATGGGATTCTTGTTCTTGTGATGCTTGTATTTCAGAAGTAGGAGACATGCAATCAACAAGAAAATTCCAGATAATAAGAATCAGAGAATTACAACAGGGTGACGTGCTGAGGAGCAGGGGTCATTCCTTTGGATGGTTCTTAGGGAGGCCCCTTGTGTGGGGAAGTGACATCTCAGCTGGGATCTGAGTGAGGAAGAAGCCCAGAGAAAGGACCCTCCAGGTGGAGGGAGGCCTGCAGATGCCCCAAGCCAGGAGCTGATGGGGGCAGCAGGTGGGGAGGAGGTCAGTGGGAGGGAGCTCAGGTCAAGGCCTTGCTCAGCCAAGGTGGAGGCTTTGAGTTTTATGTGTAAGCACATGGGGAGATGTTGGAAGATTTTAATCAGGGATATAATGTGATCTGATTTTCATTTGTAAAAGATCACATTGTCTGTTGGTGACTGGATTGTGGTGCTGTTGCTGTCACCTGGTAAGAGATGGCGCGTGCCAGAGTGGTGGGTATGGAGAGAAAGGAGTGTGTGCGTGGACTGGGAACGTTTTGGAGGTGAGGCGGTGTGGCTTGCTGATGAGTTTTATGTAGGGATCCAGGGAGAGGTGAGTTTGGCTGGCACCACTCTGCAGATAGTGATGGAGTCACCCAAGTGGAGGAAGCCGGGCTGAGTGGTACGAGAGGGCCTGTTCAGACTCACTGAGTTTGCGTGCCCCGGCCCCCCTATTAGGTGGGCGTCTCTGCATTTGAGCAGAAGTCCAGAGAGTGATTAGGGCTGGAGATCCAGCTTTGAGAGTCTGTGGTATGTTGTTGGTACCTAAGAGCATGGAACTGGAGATGGCCTTGGAGAGAATGCAGATGGCCCGAGGACCAAGTCCTGGGACATGCCAGTGTTTACTGGTTGAGCTAAGAAGGGCTGGCCAGGGAAGGAGAAGGAAAACCAGATGTGTGTGGGGTCAGGGAGGCCAAGAGAAGGAAGTGTTTCTGGAAAGAGGGAGTGGAAGGAAAACTGCAAGTAAATTCAGAATAGGGATGTGACTGTTGGATTCAGCAACATGAGGGTCGTTGCTGACCCTGTGCAGAGCCGTCTCAGGGAATTCCCGGAGGAGATGGACGTAGGTGTGGAAGTAAACAGCACTCAAGGCCCTTCCAGTGGAAGGGGCAGAGAAGTGCAGTAGTCAGCGGGGTGTGGGGTCAGCAGGGTCTTGCCACATGGGTAACGGAGCATGTTTATTTGTGGTGGGAAGGGTCCACGAGGGAGGGGTGTGCCTGCAGGGGTGATGTCCTTGCTGAGGCGAGGCGGTGCAGGCCCAGCGTCAGAGTGGGCGCAGGTCCTCGCGGCCACGGTAGCAGGAGGGACAGAGAGGGCGGGTGCCAGGGCAGGGGGCGTTGGCGGTTGGGTGGTGAGCAGAGGAAGGACCCATGGTTTCCAGTTTGCCCCATGACAAAGAGACAAATTCATCAGGTGGGGTTTGAGTGGGGACGGTGGTTTCTGTGACAAGAGGCGAGGGCGTGAAGTAGGCCTTTGTAGAGAAGGAAAGTAGACTCACTAGGGGCTCACGGTGGAACTGTGTGGCAGCTGGATGCAGAAGTGGGCAGGGGCCAGGTATTGGCTTTAACCAGGGTTAGGGTTTCCAGGTGAGGGGTGTGGGGAGACCAGTGTGGCTAGGGGTGCAGGGCTGAAGGGAGTGGCAGGGTGCCCAGCCCCATCTCCACCCACCCTGCTTCCAGTGTGACAACTGCCCCCTCGTCCTCCCCGAAAGAAGTGCCTGCTGGGCAGCTCCTTCTGTGGCGGTGACTGCTGATGGAGCACTCCTGGCCGCAGCCTCGCCGCCTCCCTCCCCTGCTCCTGAGCCTTTTCTTTGGGCTGGCCCAGGAAAGCGGGTGACTGTCTCAAAAGTCAGCTAAAGTCTGTGTCAGAACAGGGGCTGTTTCTAAATCTACTTGGAGTAATTCAACATATAAATCAATAAAATAAATACTACCAGGCCTGAGTGACACCTTTTCCTTTTCTCTGTAGGTTTCAGAGCAGGCTTCTGGTGAAGGAGTTGCCCAAACCGCCGGTGAGACCCCCAGCTGCCCTGCTCCCAGGCTCCTGGCCTGCGTCTGCAGCCAGCCCCGGGCACCAGCTCTTCCTTGGCCCCTCTCAGCTTTGTCCCCTGCGGACCCGTGGTGTAGGAAGTATCCCTGTTCCCTGTCATTCCTCTAGGGTGCTTTCCTAATTAAAGAATACCACGCACCCCCCCCTCCCTCCAGAGTTGGATCTGGAAGCTGAGAAGGGGAAGGGCGCCCTAGGAGGGCAGGGCCAAGGCCTTATGGGATGGACACACTGTCTTCTGGGGTAGCTCTGGCACCCTGGGACTCGATGTTCTGCTTTCTAGCATGTGCACAGCTCACTCCCAAGGCTTCTGTTGAGCCTTGCAAGACAGAGAGGCCGAGGGCAGCCTCCTTTGCAGTTCCCATGGAAATGAGGTGAGAGATGGCGACTACGAACATTCTGTCCCCAGAGGGAGGGGTGGGATGGTGTCGGGGTGGGGGAGAAGGTTTTCAGGAACTCCTGCGTCAGACCCAGGCTCTAGGCTGTGGCCCACACTGACTTATAAAACCAGTTTCCATTTCTGTACGGTGAAGGCCCATGACTGTGCCCTGCCCTGGGTGCCCTGGGCTCGTCGTGCTCACCATATCCCGTGCTTTGCTTTCCCTGTGGGCACCATTCTCACTGTCAGGGATGCCACAATAATCCATTTGACTTGAAATGCCATAGGGCCCGTGGCCTTGTTTTTGTTTTTGGAAGCAGCAGGTTTGCCTTGCTAACCACACGTGGCTCAGGCAGGTGATAGGGTTAGTGGAGCGGCAGGGTGACGTTAGGAATGTGTGTACCCACAGGGAGGCGCTGCTTTGGGGTTGGAGGCGTAGTCTGCATTGTGGACTGTCCACACTTGCACCAGTTAGAGGCTCAGAATCCACCGGCGAGGGAGTTTGCCCGTCTCTCTCTACAGTTTCCTGATGTGCTTTTTCCCCTCCGCTGCTTCCCCTTCCTGCGCTCCCCTGCGCGTGCCTGCCTTTGCAGGGCACTGCGATTACTCGGGTACTTGTCTTGCCCCCTCCCCGGGGGCTGGGCTCAGCCCTCCTGCTTAGGCGGCGCTCATCCCTGCTCAGCCAGCTCAGCATCTGCAGGACAGTGTTGGTCCGCTCGCTCCCTCACTCCCCTTGCTCTCCCTCCAGAGGCTCCTTCCTGGTGCTGCTGCTGCGGGAATGCTTCCGAGACCTGAGCTGGCTGGCCCTCATCCACAGCATCCGCGGGGAGGTGGGACTGCTGGTGACCAGCATCGTCCCTCAGACCCCGTTTTTCTGGGCCATGCACATCACCGAGGTATAGGTTGGTGGCCCCCTCGGGCTTCTGTGCCTTCTCGTGGGGCCTTTCTGGGGCGAGCGTGGTGATGGGGGCCGGTCAGTGGTAGAGATACAGAGTGACCTCAGTCTGACCCCTGGGTTCAGCTCATGCTCTCCCCCACCTCATAGTGTTGCTTTGGGGCAGATTGTTGGTGCTAACGTAACAGGTGACATGTGCAGGTACAGATGTGGGACGCAGCGCAGGCGGTGAGGCCGTTGCGTTTGTGCAACCCACAGACTCTGCACCAGAACATGCAGGCGCTGTTCAGCTCCCTGGCAGAGGCGGAAGAGCAGCAGCCTTACCTGGACGACTCCGCTGTGCAGCGCGGCGCCCGCTGTCTGGCAGAGTACCACCTGGGCGATTACGGTCACGCCTGGAACAGGTATGCTCCCAGGCAGGGTCGGAGGGTATGGGAAGAGCCATGCCCTCCCTTCCTCGATTCTCCCTTCTTTGGGATCTGGTTTCTTTCCTGCTGTTGCTTCTCTTAACATCTTCTCTGTTTATCATCATCTCTCCACCCAAGGAGGGGAGAAGTAAAGCAGACTGGACTCGCTGTCCCCTTGTCTCCCAGCCTCCACCTTCAGACCCTCGTGTTGAGGACTGCTGTGCTCGGCACCGATGGAACAATCCTCCTCCCTCTCCCTCCTTCCCTCTGGCCAGGTGCTGGGTGCTGGACAGAGTGGACACCTGGGCTGTGGTCATGTTCATTGATTTTGGCCAGTCGGCCACCATCCCTGTGCCGTCTCTGCGCAGCCTGGACAGTGACGACTTCTGGGCCATCCCACCTCTGACTCAGCCGTTCATGCTGGAGAAAGGTGAGATGTGTTCCGTCCTCTCCCCAAGGATTTCAGGGACAAGAGTTACCCTTGCCTGACTCTGGGACCTCAGCGGGCAGTGGTGTGGTAGGCAGCAGAGGCCCGCAGGGTGCCCTTCAGCCTCTGTTCTTTCCATCTAACCCCAGATTTCAGCATCTGCCCCTAGCAGAGCCGCCTCTTCAGCATTGGTTTTCATACCTGGGCTCTGGAGCCCCAAGATCCCTAGAGGGACCCCAGGTGCTGCCCAAGGGCCAAGTTCTCTGGGTGGGGAGAGGGGAGGACAGGCCTCTTGCTCCTGCTCCTGCCAGGGCCACTCAGCTTCATCTATTTTGTGTACTTTGAGTTTTGCTTAAGATTTCACTTGGAAAGGATTCTGCTGTGGAAAAAGACTAGCATTTGAAAGTCAATGACAGGCTGAGTGCGGTGGCTCATGCCTATAATCCTAGTACTCTGGGAGGCTGAGGCGGGAGGATTGCTCAAGGTCAGGAGTTGGAGGTTGCTGTGAGCTAGGCTGATGGCACTCTAGCCCAGGAAATAGAGTGAGACTGTCTCAAAAAAAAAAAAAAGAAAGTCCATGACAGATGCTAGAGTACTAGACTTGGGATCTTCTCCTGCTGTGCTGTTCCTTTAGCCCTCGACACCTGTGAGAGCCTCAGTTTCCACATCCTGGAAATGGACCCTCTCAAGGTCAAGGTTAGGTGAAATGTCAGAGGATGAAGGAATACTTTGGGGAATCAGGAAGAGAAGTGGTGGTGGACACACACACACACACACACACACACACACACACAGAGGGAAAAGTATCTTCAAGGCTTCCTGGGAGGTTGGTGGGGCTTGTGCCCAGTGGGCAGGGAGCACCACCCAGAGGTCGTCTTGGGTCATTGCATGAAGAGGGCCCCAGCTGCCCAGCCAGGGCAGGAGCTTCAGGTGGCCTGGAGAAGAGGAGCCTTCTGTCCCAAAGGGCAGCCCCAGCCTGATGTGGCCTGCTGGCAGGGGTGTGCTCCCCTCTCATGTGGACTTGGAGATAGTGCTGAGAAGTCAGACAGGTGTACCATTTTCTTCCTTTTATGTATAAGGAAAATAAAGCTCAGAAAAGTGAAAGGAGCTGGGCGCAGTGGCTCACGCCTGTAATCCTAGCACTCTGGGAGGCTGAGGCGGGACGATCCCTTAAGGTCAGGAGTTTGAAAGCAGCCTGAGCAAGAGCGAGACCCCACCTCTACTAAAAATAGGAAGAAATTAATTTGCCAACTAAAAATATATAGAAAAAATTAGCCGGGCATGGTGGCACATGCCTGTAGTCCCGCGTGTAAGTGCTTGCTCTTCATGGGGAAACCTCTCTGCTTTTTAACCTTTGTCTCTCCAGCCGAACCCTCAGAGCAGAGTTGAGTGAACAGTTTTCTGTCCCTAGAATTTCTCACTAAAGAATATAAAATCCCAAATCCCTGTAATTATGTGAACAACAATGATAGTGTCTCTTCTTTTATCTGCTCTTTCTGTGCCCTCCCCTCCCACCTTCTCAGCATTTCTCTTCTGGGTTCATCCTGGGCAGGGTTAGCAGGACTAGCAGAGACTTGCTGGTGGGAGCTGGTCGGCAGCCAGAGCCCTTTCCCCGTAGCCCCAGCCTCTTGCTTCCCCGCTTTGCTCCTCCTGCCCCACCAAGGGCTTCTGAGGTTTTGTTGTTTTGTTTTGCAGACACTTTGGGTTCATGTGAGGTTGTCCACCGAATCCTCAAAGGGAAAATCACTGGCGCTCTGACCTCGGAGGTAATCCCGAGTCCGACTTGGCTGTGCTCTCTCCACTCCCGCCCTTGGGGGCCTCCACTACAGGCCGCTGCCTCGCCCCGAGACTCTATTTACCTGGCCTTCCCTTAGAGAAAACAAACTGAAGTTATCCAAGAGGCTGGGTAGACTAGCTGGGGGTGGTCTTCCTTCCCACTGAGAGTTCCTCTTTCTCTTTCTCTTCCAGTCGCACATCCTGAAGTTTGAGGTGTTTAAGTAACGGGGCTACCCTCACATGTTCCCTCTCCTCGGATCAGGAGTCGGCCTGCCCTGCCCTCTCGTTCCCCTTCGCTCCTGAGGCTTTGGAGGTGAAAAGGGCCAGCCTGTGCCCAGGATTGATTTGATTTCTGTTTTGCCTTTACCCCCAGCTCACCTCTCAAAAAAGAGAGCAAAGTCTCATTTGTCATGTGTCTTCAGTTCCCTAGCTTGGCATGAATATTTGAACCAAACATAGGAAGCTACCAGTAGGTTGAAAGTCTGAGGCAGCTGGTATGTTCTTCCCGTGTCTCTTCTTTATACCCCAGAGCATGACACAAACTGTCCTAACAGATTGTGGAGAATGGAGAGGCCCCAGACTAGTTTCCCTGGCTTCCATGTAGAATCAGGTAGAGAGCATTTAACCAATGAGGCATCACCTTGGGAAATAAATGTTGGCATGTTCCACGAGTGGGGTGACTGCTAATTCTTTCTAGCCGCTGCCACCCACCCTGCCGCCCTCTAGGGATCAAGAGCCTGCCTGTCTATGGGCTCTGGGCCATTCGAGCCCTGCCTGGGATGGAGATGTACACCCTTGTGTAGCATGACCTCAGTGTGTTTCATTTCTCCCTGCCTCCTTAGTGGAGAGAAGAAAATTGTTTCATGATGATACTGCCTTCTTTTCTATGTTTTATTAGAACCCTAAAGGTCATAAAAGGGAGTGTTAGGTTTGACAGAAAAATGGAGGGTTCTCTCAGAGTTGGTGCTAACACACCTCACAGGAGTAGCATTTTCCTTTCTGTCAGGTGAACACGAACCCCATATTTCTTTAAATAATTTTATTAGAGCCAAACTATTTAAATAGTTTTATTTGTTTCATCCTTTGGTAGATGAGAAAAATACATTACAAAATACATTATACAGAGGACAGCTCACAGTACACATTACTAAAAACACAGTCTACATTCCAGCCAGGGCTGGTGATAAGTTCAGAAGAAAGCCACAGAGGCCTTGAAAACCAGATTTCAGCTCTATGGAATGAATTTTCCCCTTGTGTCCCCTTGTTATCTCAACCTCAGCATATATTAGCACCCCTAATCAGGTGGGTGTGGGTAGAGTTAGAGCAGCATTGAGTGGGACTGGTGAACTCTCCATCCACCTAAAGCAGCAAGACGTTAAAAATCCCTCAAAAGAAAAGGGGGAGGGGGGAGAAATGACCAAAGTTAAACGTGTGCTCAAAGCATTACAGAACTCTTCTAGCATCCTACAGGCTCCCAGGCAGCTGTCCCAAGTCTGGGTTTTCTAAGACTTGGGTCTTCACATAGCCATCCTGGCCTCCGTCATTTCAACCTTTATTAGATCTGTAGGCATAGCCGGTTCTAAGAGGCTGGCTCAGCCCCTAAGCAAGCTTCCTGACAAGGAGATGCAGGCAGCACCTGCTAGATGCACAGTCATGCCCAAACTTTTACACAGCAGGTACAGACAACACAGCACCGACAGTTCTATTGCAGTACAGACTCCCCACTCACTTTCCTTCCCCAGCAGTTCCCGAGCCTGGGGTAAGGACACAGGTGTATAGAACAACCCCCCTTAAAAAGCCAACCTTTTCCAGTAGGACCCACCTTCCAGAGTGGCTTGAGAGAGTCCACAATTCTCCAAGCCAAATTAACTTCAAGGCTATGCCTATCTTCTCTTTTACAAAAGCATAGGAAACAAAAGACAAGAGGAAGGTGAGCAAAGCTTACCAATGATCACCATCCACTGCTACTTAGAAGTCACTTTCTGGGAGGGAGAAGGACCAGTGAACACTGAAGCGTCGTAGCTACATAGCGTATTGCTGAGGTCAGAGAAGACCACACGCACACTGGGAGACTGTCCCCATCCCCACTCAATTCGTTCCAAATGAATTCTATGAAGCAGCTTCTTGAGCCTCATTTTCTTTTTCTTAGAAATCTGAAACCATCTGTGACTAGAAGAGAAAAGTAGTCCTAAGAATTAAGATCATCATTTCAGCCTACTGCGTTGTGGTTTAGCAGGCCAGGCTCTGCATTCCAAGGGAAACAAGTGCTGGTTGCTCCAGAGGCCTTCCGGAGAAATCTAGGGGTGGAACAGGCGTGCTTCAGCTCCACGTTTTTCGTGCTTTAGCAGCAAAACGCAGCCTCTCATCTTTACCAAACCAACAGTGGACTTGGTACCCCTCCCCCACCTCCCAAGCAGTTCAGGGGATGGGGTGGGATGTGGGAATAAAAATAAAGATGAGTCAAGACCAGCATCTTCAAATTAACAAACTGTAATTGTTTTCCCAAAGATACATTTTTTTTCATACACATCCATCATACACTGTAACCAAAAAAAGCAGTGTACATGAAATAAGAGAAAATAAATTAAAAATCCATAGCATAGGTAAGGAGGCTCTAGTCTGGAGCACAGCTGAGTTTCCAGCAATATAAGGAGGCTCGAAAGTTTCTTTTATAAGAATGCCTGCTAGCAAGGGTTCCAGCAAGGTGGTTGGTCTGTAAGTCAGTCTTGAGTACTTGAAACAGTTCTGTGTTTGTTTGTTTTTTTCCTTAGCGTTTAGAATAGCCATCATTGTCCTGCAATAGGCAGAGCTATCACGTCCAGGAAAAATGAGGGAGGGAACCACAGAGGCAGCGTGAGATCCAAATACAGCATTCAAAGGTAATTGGTCCAGTGGTGCCTGGGGAAGGAAGAAGGGGACGACACTCCGTGGTTAGCCATCTTCCTTTGGGGGTGTGTACCAGCCTGCAGAGAAACAGAGCAGTCAGTGAGGTGGAGGCTGAGGCCTGCCCTCCCCACCCCAAATCACTGAAGACATCTCCAGTGTCAGAGGCAAAACCACCTCAGGAAGGGTATCCAGTGCAGGAACAGAGAAGGTGTATGGGAAGCTGAGAAACTGCCTACCTGGAGACTGTAAGGGGGAATGATGTGTCCAACTTGGGATGATAGGAGAGTTAGATGAGCTTTCTCAAAGGGTGATCAGGAGGGGGGCAGCACCAAGACTATCTGTGATACCACTGTTGGTGCTCTTCTGGGAGAAGTGGCTATGGACATGAACCGCCTCCAGCCCTTTTTTGGAGAACTGGGGCAGGTGCTGTGTTAATGGGTGGTAGGGCTCAGAAACCAGAAGGTTTTGGCTAGAAGTGAAAACCTGGGGCCTGGCAAGTGTCCGAATCTCCTGAGTCCTGGCTCCAGCCTCACCGTTTTTTTCGTGGATCTGCACCAAGGACTTGTAGGACTGCTGTGCTCTTGTCAGACTGTATTGAGACTGGGGAGAGGAAGCCACCAGATCAGGCCATGGCCTTCTGCAGGCTGCCACCCGGAGACCCAGAAGTCCCGACTCAAAGCATTGTGCTCTGGGGACACACTAATTACCCTCCACCTGGGAGGTCCCTTGGGGACACAATCCCACAGCTTCCTTTTCCAGACCTATTCCCCACGGCCCACCCACCAAGTCTTAAGGTGTCCCTCAGGCCATGGCCCCCACTCCTGGTTCCCACTGTGGGCACCCAGGCCCTCTCATCCAATGCCACAAGCCCTGGGGCCTTATTTTCTCAGTCCCTCAAAGGCAGCCTTGGCCGCCAGTGGCCCAAACCATACCCGGCTCCAGCCAGCCCCACCAGCTCCAGGCTCCTTACTTTGTTGGCTCCAAATTGTACTCGTGCTTTCCCCTTCACCAGTGTGGCGCTGATCTGCATGATCACTGACTCTATGGAGTAGGCACTGCTCCAGCCCTAGGTGAGGGGAGGGACAAAGCAAGTCAGGACAGAGCTTTCTGAGAAACCTCATGCTTGTTCTTCAGGCAAGCAGCCGCATCTATAGGAGGGTCCCTGCCCTCACTCCCAGGACACCTGTCTGCCTAGGTCAGTGGGCACAGGCCCTGCCTGGCAGAAGGAAAGGGCCACATCATGCGTATCGCCCAACCCACAGGGTGCGTGTGTGGTAAAGCTCAGCCTCGCCCCACCCAGCCCGGCCAAGGAGGAGTGAGAGGCTCACCTGTTTGGTGAGAAGTTCCATGCAGATGGCACCTCCGCCCAGAACATACCTGCATGAGAAAGGTTAGTCAGTTGTGCCTGGCAAAAGCTCCAAGTCCCTTCCCCACCCTCTGCCACAGGAGCTGCCCTCTTCCTCATGCCAAGCCACTCACCCTCCGGAGAGGACTGGAGACACAACCCTGACAAACGGTGGGTCAAAGGGAAAGTTATCCTGAGAAAGAGACAGAGATGACAATCAGGGAAGGGAGGCCAGTATCCTCCACAGGACTGTAAGGCAGTTGGGGAAGCCTGGGCCAGGGAGGGAAAGACTGGAAAAGAAAAGTCTTACTTTAAAGGAAAAATTAAGTAGGATGAAGTCAGCTCCTTCTTTCTCTTTGAGGATCTGGAGATCGTTGTGCAAAGCGCTGTCCTGGTCAACTCTATGAAGCAATGAGCCTGAACTCAGACTCCTGGTCCCAGCTCAGGAGCCTCATAAGGGCTCCCACTGCCCACACCCGCTCTGGAAGCCTGCAATCAATACACTGGATGGGACTGCCCTGGAGATCCCACCACAGTAGCTCCACTCACACTCCTCCCCTTTCTCTCCAATCCCACAGTCCCCACTCACTTGAGGAGTTTGACATTCCAATCATATAGACTGTCATTCACAAGTTCGACTGCATAGTTTCCTGGAAGCAGGGAGGAAGGAAGATGGGTGTTAGTAGGATGGTCCAGTTGGTGAGTGGTCCCAAATGCCGATCTCTTTGCCAAACAGAGAAAAAGATCAACTGCTCCAGGTTCACCCCAGATGGACATGCATCCAATCCAAGCCACTGGCTTGAGGAGCTCCATTCTTGACCTGATAAGTTCATAAGCGTTCACGTATCCCAGAATCTTCTGGGGCCCCTTAGCACCATATCCTTCTTTATGAGAAACTGTGCAGGCCCTGCTCTGGGGCAAACTCACCACCTTTGAAACTCTGTGATCGGTATATATCCCTGAGCTCCTTCATCAGCCGGTCAGTGGCCTGCACCGAGCCAGACACTGCACCCTGTGAAGTAGAGATGGCAGGAACATTTCTTGGTCATGTAGTTTGGAAACACACCTTAAGGGCAGTCTGGCAGCTTGCCCAGGATTTAGGGAAGGATCAGGCACATGCAAAAGAGGAGTCTGTTCCCCCTACTGATATGCCATAGCCTGCCACTTTTCAGCCATTACCCACCAACCCCTCCACCCAGCCTCTCCCCAGAAGGCACGTACATTTAAGTAATCTTGCCTCTGGTTCTTTTTAATTTTCTCTAGGATGGCCAAGTTTTCTTTTCCAATGCCATCATCTTCAGATTTCTTGCCCTCAACTGGCTCTTCCTCTTTCATTTCATAGTGATCTAGGTCTTCTGTGTCCTAGGGGAAGTGTAGGGTAGGAGTGAAACAGAGGAGGAAAGAAACACACACAGTTTATGAAGGGCCATCATCTTCCCGTTCCCATCTGACCAAGAGCCAAAAGTTAAGGGGCAGCAGTCAATTCCCAGCCCCATTCCCTTTACAATCTAAAGGACAAGGCACATATTTTCTCTTACTTAGTTCTCAAGCTACAGTAGCAGAGCTATAGTAAGGACCTAGGGAGCTGGCAGAGCTACTCAGCCCTTTTGTTCCCCAGACTGACCCCACTCCAATTGTTCCTAAAACTCTCCCTTGGCAGCAGAAACTCTTCCCTAATTCCTAGCAGAATGACTTGGGCCTGATACTGTGACTCAAAGCTCATGTTTCACTAGGTGACTATGTACCTAGGAGTTCTCAGGGCCCCAGTTCTAAAGGAGAAACCTGGATCATTAATCTCCTCCCTTCCCTACAAATGCAGGGTGTGAATCAGGTATGTAGAGGCACCCACTGCCAAGATGGAAATGAGAAAGGAGGTCTACAGAGGGAGATGGAAGAGGTCAAGAACAGAATTAGCTCCTTATTCTTCCTGCTCTCTGTTCTAAGTGAGCAAGTAGCTCAATGTGTGTGTGGTTTGGGGCTGGGGGAGATCATATACAGCATTCATCTCCTCAAATGCTGGGAGTGTGGCACAGAGGGCTGTCCACTGCTTGGGAGGAGTTAAGTTTCAATTGTCACCAGGCCTTTGTTGGTCTAAAGACTTACAAAGTTACAGAACCTGGGACATTAATCCAATTCTAGGAAATAAAGTGATCAGTGATCTCTATGCTCTGGCAGGACATACTAACCTCCTAATTATTACATTGGCAGCTAATATTTACTGAATGTTTATTACATGTCAGGTTCTGTACAACGTGCTATACACACTGGCCCATTGACAACCACCATATCATGGTTCTATCATTACCCCCATTTTACAGATGAGGTCTAAATAAGATTAAGTAACATGCTCAAAGTCATAGAATTCTTAGCAGAGCTAAGACTTCAATCAAATTCTGTCTGGCCCTGAAGTTCAAATTCTTTTTTTTTTTTTTTTTTGAGACAGAGTTTCACTTTGTTGCCCAAGCTAGAGTGAGTGCCGTGGCGTCAGCCTACCTCACAGCAACCTCAATCTCCTGGGCTCAAGCGATCCTACTGCCTCAGCCTCCCGAGTAGCTGGGACTACAGGCATGCGCCACCATGCCAGGCTAATTTTTTCTGTATATATTTTTAGTTGGTCAATTAATTTCTTTCTATTTTTAGTAGAGACGGGGTCTCGCTCAGGCTGGTTTCGAACTCCTGACCTTGAGCGATCCGCCCGCCTCGGCCTCCCGGAGTGCTAGGATTACAAGAGTGAGCCACCACGCCCGGCCTAAAGTTCAAATTCTTAACCATTATATTATATTCTGCAAAAGTATCTATGTTTTCAGAGAATATATCAGATAAATAATTTAGTACTTATCATGTACTATAT
>CAUYPO010088576.1:0-16819 GCA_963574435.1 Cheirogaleus major
AGTCTTGAATTTTTTTAACTCTCAGTTGATCCACATCAAGAATATATAATATGTAATATATGGTAACAATTTTATTATTAATCACATTCAGCAAATCCTGACTGCCTGATATATATTAGGTGCTGAAGTACATGTGAGGCAAGTGCCTGCCCTTAGAGATTTGTAATGCAGTTGCAGAAATTAGACATAAAGAGATAGATAATACCACTAAAAAAACCCAGTACAAATAAATAACAACAAAACATTATATAATTAAGTCTAATTTTCAAATAAAACTGCAATAAAATCTTCTCATTTTGAATATGTATATTTATTCAAAATGTTTGGGGAAGGGAGTGTTCTGGCTAATTGAGTTAGTTATAAACTTTTATATATATATAATGAATATCCATAGAATTAGAATGTAATAAAATATAATTGACATAAAACCCTATTGCACTTAGTTTAATTTTTCTTTAATGATTTAGAAAATATTTAAGTACCTTTTGATCCTTCTAAGATATCATTATAAATAAAATTTAATTTTTAAATTCATTATATATTAAATTTGTAGAAAATTAGGCTAAATCTTTACCAAGTGTGTGACATTTCCTAGAAATCTTAGTGTAAAGGAATTCATGAATATACAATTTGAACAACATAGAAAGGAATAAACTAAAATAGGAAATTTGACCTTAAATAATCCTATCTACTACTCTTTAAAAGTAATTGTATTTTCTTAGGTGTCCTTCTCAGATACTTTTAATTTGTAAATGTAAATGTATTATATTCTTTTTTTATTTTATGCATTGGGATCCTATAATACATATTGATTTATACCTTATATTTTTCACTTAGTGATGTATCTTGGAGATTTACCTGAGTCTTTTTAGTGAATGCATAATATTCTATCATTTGGATCTACCCTAATTTAACTTAACCAAATAAGAATTGATGGATATATTGGCTGTGTCCAGTTACTTGCTATTTCCACCAATACTTCAATGAACACAGTTGTAAGTATACTTATAAGTATATGTAACCCATGTGAGTAAGTAGGATAAATTCCTGGATAAATTCTTGTCTTGGTATCAGTTTTATTTAGTTGTTATTTATCTGCCCCAAATTTCTAATTATTTCAGCTTTGTCTTTGATGCTAGATAAATGGGAATTTATTATATAGGTAAGATCTGTCCCAGTATTTTAAAAGATCAATTTTTGGCAAGCAGGTGGTGTCAAGGAATAGGTAAGTCTAAATGTACTGGATGGTCTTCTTTATATTTAACAGGTATGGAAGCACATGCATTGAAAGGTGAACTCTTCCAGGTCTGACACTGTGATAGAATATTATTGCAGGCACTTTGGGGAGGTGCTTTAAACAGTTATCCTGGCTGGGTCTGTGTGCAGCTGCAGAGAACTGTGTGAACTCCATGAGGGTGCATTGGCGTAAATGCACCGAATTCCTATTTCTCTTTTTCTCCTCTATGTATGTATTATGTGGCAGGTCTAGGATGCTCACAATTGCCCAGCAGAACTGCCAAAAGCCAGAACCAAGGAAAGGTGATTTTTCACAGGCCAAATTAAATTGTATACATGACAGACTGAACCTTATTTTTGTGCTTTCTATGAAAATATATTTTACTAATGCAAATAATTGTGAAAGCAGTAATATTTCACCTACCTAAGAATAAACTTAAAGTCATCTGCTGCTTGCATACAATGTTCTAATTATCAAATTATCCTTAAAATCTCATTGTACAATGATAAAAAGAGCATTTCTCTAAAAGCATTTTATAATTTAGGCTGAGTTCTTAATGACTACCAAAAAGCTGGAAAAGGAAAAATCTAGTCAAACGATATAAATGACTCAAGAAATTTCTACATTTTGAAGGACTCACTTTGTATGCATCTTGCTTTCTGTGACCATATTGTCCATGTTTTAGTCTGAATTGATATCAGTCTTCCTAAAATCATAGAGATACTGGCCTTATTTTGTGGGGGGTGGCATTTTTTTTTATGAAAGTGAATTAAAACAATGACTTTTTATTTGCTTTTCACTTACTATTACATTTATTATCAGAAAGACACTATCAATGCACAGAAAGAAGCTAAGACCATCCACCTTCTTGTAGACAGCTACTATTAACAGCCTTCCACATCCTCTTCTTTTCTTGTTTATACACTGAAACAAGAGAAATAGGAGTATTATATGTGTGCTCCTTTTTAACCAATTTTCTTTTTCATAGCTATACTTAAACTCTTCAAGAAATTATTTGAAATTTTTAAATTCATTTATTACTCCACACTATCCTTTTGGGTTGTAAAGAATAATTCTCATCACAATAACAAATTAATTCTCTGCAAAATTCATCTGATTTTATTAATACCAAACATATTTTTTTGGTATGTTCTGTATTCTTTGTTTGTTCTTACAAAATGATCCAATTAAATAAAATTAAATTCCCTTTTGTTTGAAAATAGTTTATGGTTAGGAAATAAATGGGAATTTGATGATATTGTATAATTTTAATAAAAGTTTTAATATTACATTTTTGATTTTTCATTTTCTGCTGACAGATTTTTTAAAAAGCCAGTTATTCAGGATTGCAAGAAATTAAGAAAAAATTCTAAACATGTGAAATGGTAAGGACCTGGTGACCTTTCGTGGTATGGAGACAAGAGGTGCTCAAATTGTGTTGTCTTCACATTTTTCTCTTTCATGCAAGCACACAGATATGGACACACATACATTTTTACCCAGGTGATATTGGCTCAAAATAAATACTAACTGAAACTTTGAGTAAAAAGTGATGTAACAACACATCTAGCCCCTGAAGACACTGTGTTAGTCGGGGGAGATTCTACCTCTTCACAATATTTGGCTTACAGAGGAAGGAGTTCTTGTTATGTGGTCATGTTTAGAAACTCTAATCATTCCTCTTGCCCCTGCTTTCTTTTAAGTGCCAATTGCTTCCTCAGTTATTGTCCAGAAATCTGGTGGGGCAGCTCTAAGTACTTTAGAGGGAGATTTTGAGGGGGGAAAAAAAGAAAGGTATCATATTTTCAGGGAGGAATACCTAACCTGGAATTCAAGAGATTCCTAAATAATGACAATAACAATTAAATATTTGATATTGTACTTGTGTAATTTAAAAACTTTAGATACAATTCACATACCATAAATTCTTCCTTTTAAAGTGTATAGTTCAATGGTTTCTAGTATATTCAGAGAGTTGTGCAGCCATTGCGACTATATGATTTCAAAACGTTTTTGTCACTCCTGTACCCATTAGCAGTGATGCCCTAGTCAGATGGCCCCAGCCTCCGACAACCACTAATCTACTTTCTATCTCTATGAATTTACCTACTCTGTACATTTCATGTAAATGGGACTGTATGAATGTCGCTTTTTGTGTCTGGCTTTTTCGACTTAGCATAATGTTTTCAAACTTCATGTTGTAACATGTATCAGTACTTTATTCCTTTTCATGGCTGAATAATAATTTATTCTATGGCTGTGCCACATTTTCTTTATCCGTTCATAAATTGATGAACATTTGAGTTTTCTACTGTTTGACTATTATGAGAAATGCTGTTGTGAACGTTAACATACAACTTTTTGTTTGCATATGATGTTTTAGTATTTATGATGTGCTTTCAAATCTGTTGTCTCATTGGGCCTCACAAACACTTTGTGAGGTAAGTCTTGCTATCAATATTTCCATTTTACAGGTAGGGAAACATAGACTCTCAGAGATAATTGCCTAGTTTGTGCTAGAGTCAGCATTCTAATCCAGTTCTATTTTTAAAAATAGCGTACAGAATGTCAAAAGAAACACACCATTCCCTAGGAAAGGTGAAATTTGTTGCTTATTTTTAGTTTTCTGAAGATGTGAATGTATTTACCCATGCCCGTTAGAAAAGCAATGTCTGGGCAAATTTACAGATTCCAGAAGAAAATGTTGCCATAACAAGTGGTCAGAATTTCCTAAAACAAGAGTTAAAACAGAATTATACCCAGGCTGTTGTATAGGAACAGACATTTTTGTTTCTTGTAGTTTTGTGATTTTACTTTCAAGGAAAATGCAGACAGATTGTAGCTGTTCGCAGTTCTAATGGTGCACGAAAAGAAACAGCTTCAAATTACTTTTTCCTCCTAATTATCATGCATCTTGGAGATATGTTTCTAACTAGATTTAAATCTTAACATAGTCTATTAATATTTCAGTTTTGTCATCAGGCACATGAAATAGTATTATTCATGCAAACCTTGCCAAAAGCATTCTGAGTCAAAACTTGACTAAATTAATGTAGTCCTTTTTTGATATTTGAGTCATCATATATCAAAATTTTGCAGGGGACATTGGAAATAGTTTAATCCAAATCCTTACCCAATGCACACATTCTGATTCATGAATTAAATCCTTCTTCCTCACCTGCCTCTTATGGCCAAAAGAATAGTAAAGAACAGAAGCTCAAAAACAAATAAAAAAGTCTTGTTCAATTTCTCCTCACTTGGGATGTCTTTCCCCCATGTTGTATTCCGGATGGACTCTAACTTACCCTTGCCTTTCTCTAACTTACAGAGTTAATTACTCTCATTTTGTGTGGGTACTCATATTCAATTTACTACACTGTATTGAAATTATTCGTTTAAAAATCTGTGTCTTCTATCAGATGATAATGTGTCTATCCAGTAGAATTCCTAGAATAGTCATGCAATAAAGATTTGTTGATTTTGAATGGATCTTTTAGTAGGATCTCAAGAACTGTGAATTCTGACTTTGCTGATTGTGAAGTGACAATTAGCTAACACTTACTGAGTCCTTGTAGTTAGAAGAACTAAACTGGACCTATACGAATCATAAAATATCTTGCACATGGTCTCAGCACTTAGGAAGTTAGTGAAGTCTATACAAAGTAGAAGTCAAGCCAGACAAACGTAGATTCAATATTAATATTTAGAAAGACTGTCTATACATATGCATGAAATTAATAGGGTGTCAATGTGTGGGGTATATAAAAGGATTAGAGATATTGAGATTGGTTCATGTTATTAGCCAACTTCACAAGGATCAATCAGTCCTTTCAACATAAAATTATTGAGCAATTATTTTGAAGGTGGAGCCACAGGACTTCCTGACTGATTGGATGTGGATGTAACAGATAAAAGAGTCTGGGATGCCTCTAGTGTTTTTGTCTTGGGCCACCAGAGGGAGGGAGGTGCCATCTGCTGAAATGGGGGCGTCTCGGGGGGACAGGTTTGTGGGAGGTGATCAGGAGTCAGTCACTATGCTGTAGCTAGGCACTCGGGACATCTGAGTGAACAAAGTAAGGAAAGGTCCAAGTCCGTGCCATTACATTCTCATGGAGGGTGAGGATAAAAGTGTAATGTATAAGGAAACTATATAGCTGTTCAAAGGGATGGGAGCGAGGAGGAAACAAAAGAGTAAGGGGAGGGGATCAGGAGAGTTGTTGGGGGGGGGTTACCTGGAAAAGAATGTTTCAAGCAGAGGTAACAGTCAGTTCAAATGTCCTAAGGCAGACAGTGCCTGCCAGTTCCTCCTGGGATCACCAGAGAGGGCAGAGTAGCTAGAACCGAGTAGCCAGGGACAGTAGGAGAAGAGATCTGAGGGGCCAATGGGCCAGATCATGCAGTGCCGGGGAGGCCATTGTAAGGACTTCCGCTTGTGCTACTCTTGCTGAAACAGGGAATCCTTGGAAGGTTTCCAGCAGACTGGTGATATGATCTGATTTATGTATTCAAAGGATTACTCTGGCTGCTGGGTTGAGCATAGACTCCAGGGAGGTAAAATAAATAGATACAGGTGGAAGCAGGGGACTTTCTAAGATGCTATTGTGGTAATCCATGCAGGGAATGGTAGGGGATCTTTGTGTGTGGGGTGAGGAAAATAATAGTTTCATCATAGTCTAAAATAATGACACAACCTAAATTAATCAGCAACAGAGTCTGTGCCACTTTGATATTGCTCAGATGAATTCCTCAGGGGGCATATGGCCCGTGACATCTTCAGGATGACCAGTGTTTTTAGAACATGATTTTTTAAAGGGACTAAACCAGCCATTAGAAAACTTGAGTTCAAGTTCCACTTTTTAATTCACTAATTATGAGTTTCCACGCTCTTTATTCATTTTTCATATCTTTTACTATTGGTATAATGAAGCCTACCTCACAGAAAAGGGAAAAACAAAATGTGATAATGTTCACAAAGAAGTATTATAAACAAAAAAGTAACACAGAAATATAAGGTGGTATGATCATAGTGAGAAATGTTGACTATTTTTCTGTATATTTAATCTGTGAATACTATGGAAGCCTCATAAACATACTTTAAAATACCTAGCAAATTATGTGCCTTGCCGACAGTAGCTAGAGGAACGTGTAACAATGCTCAGAAAAGGTCAATCTCTTCTTGGACTCAGAAATATAATAGAGAAAAATAAAAAAAATTCAAAATAGAATTATCATCATTTGCTTTATTTAGCAACATAGACTGCAAAGAATGAGTACATTTGTAATATTTTTACCTACATTAAAAGTTGATATTGAAGTATTTTTCTTTCCAAAGGAAAATCATAAACATGATGGGATTTTATCCTTGAATTAATACATTTTAATCAAACATTTCATTTTTTAAAAAAAATCATTTAATTTTGACATTTGATTGCTCCATTTTATTTATTGGCTTTACAGTCCTAATGTTATAAGAGAAAATTTAGTCATTAAGTAAATGATCACCTGTGTCATTGTTGTAAAATGTAATGAATGTTAGTTGGGGATCTCAGACCCTCTCTTCTTTTTTAGTATAGAAACTTACTTGGCTGATGACAGTGAAAGGCAAGCAAGTTTAGAGATAGTGGGTAAGATAGGACCCTCTGCTATTATCCCCAGTTTGTGTGGGCCAGGAACAGAACACAATTTTCCTAAAAATTAATTCAGAATATTCTCTGTTACCTACCCACTGCCCCGACCCCCATTTTGCACAGAATGAATGACATACCTTCACAGTTGAGATACACATACTGATGGGTGAAAAACCAAAGCCACAGCTAGTTCAAGGCCAGGAGAGCCTCAGTTACAATTAGTCACATAAGTGTTGGATCCTGTCCCTAAACTGAGCCACCCTAAATAACCATCATTTTCTACTTTTAGCGATGAGTAGAGTTTAGCTAACATTTCCACTGTGCCTGCTACGGAGAGAGAGCCATGATTCGGAGGTTCCTAGGGCTGAAACCACTCCTGAGAGATGCCCACTCTCTCCGCATTCACTCTCTGGGCCTTTGCTGCAGCTGAATGATTTTTAAGGCACATCAGACAAAGGTAACTAAGCTCTATTTTTTTTTTTTTTGCAGAGACAGGGTCTTATTCTGTCACTAAGGCCAGAGTGCAGTGGGATGATCATACTTCACTGCATCCTCCAACTCCTAGGGTCAAGCAGTCTTCCTGCCTTAGCCTCCCAATTAGCTGGGACTACAGGTGTGTGTCACCACACCCAGCTAATTAAAAAAAAAAGTTTCTGTAGAGATGGAGTCTTGCTATGTTGTTCAGGCTGGGCTTGAATTCTTGGTCTCAAGCGATCCTCCTGCCTGAGTCTCCCACAAGTGCTGGGATTATAGGCATGAGCCATTGCATTGCACCAGGCCGTAAGCTCTAATTTTTCTTTTTTCCCCTTCCCTTCCCTTCCCTTCCCTTCCCTTCCCTTCCCTTCCCTTCCCTCCCCTCCCCTTCCCTTCCCTTCCCTTCCCTTCCCTTCCCTTCCCCTTCCCCTTCCCCTTCCCCGTCCCCTTCCCCGTCCCCCCTTCCTCCTCTTCCTCTTCTTCCTCCTCCTCCTCCACTTCCTCCTCCTCTTCTTCCTCCTCTTCCTCTTCTTCTTGTATGTCATTGTGGTTTTGATTTTTATTTCCCTAATTTTTAAATTAGCGATGTTGAGCATGATTTCATGTGCTCATTGTCCATTTGTATATCTTCTTTAGAGAAATGCCTATATTCAATTTCTTTGCCCATTTTTCAATTGGTTACTTTATGTTGAGTTGTAGGAGTTCTTTCTATATTTTAGATATTAAGTCCTTATCAGATATGATTTGCAAATGTTTCTCCCATTCCACAGGTTGCTTATTTCCCCCTTTTTCCTGTTTATTTATTTATTATTCCAAAGAGACAAAGTCTCATTTTGTCACCCAAGCTAGAGTACAGTGGCATGATCACAGTTCACTCTAGTCTTGAATTCCTGGGCTCAAGCAATCCTGCTGCCTCAGCCTTCTGAGTAGGTGGGAGTACAGATGTGCATGACAACGCCTGGCTAATTTTTAAATTTCTTGTAGAGATAGGGTCTTGCTTTGTTGTTCAGGCTGGTCTCGAACTCTTGGCCTCAAGCAGTCCTCCTGCCTTGGCTTCTCAAAGTGCTGGGATTACAGGCATGAACCACCACACCTGGCTTTATAGTTTCTTTTTCACTGTGCTGATAGTGTCCTTTGATGTATAGAAATTTTCAATTTGGTGAAGTTTAATTTATCTATTTTATTTCTGTTGCTGTGCTTTGTGTCATATCTAAGAAATCATTGCCAAGTCCAATGTAATGAAGCTTTCCCCATGTTTTCTTCTAAGAGTTTTATAGTTTTAGGTCTTACATGAGAGTTTTTGATCAATTTTGAGTTAATTTTTGTATATGGTATAATGTAAGGGTCCCATTTTATTCTCTTTAAAAAAAATGTTATTTATTTATTTAAGAGACAGCTTCTTGCTCTTTTGCCTGGGCTAGAGTGCAGTAGTGTGATCACAACTCACTGCAGCCTTGAACTCCTGGGCTCAAGCAATCCTCCTGCTTCAACCTCCCAAGTAGCTGGAATCATAGGTGTGTGCCACCATGCCTGGTTAATTTTTTAAAAAATGTTTTTGGTAGAGATGGAGTCTTGCTATATTGTCCCTGCTTGTCTTAAACTCCTGGCCTCAAGCGATCCTCCCACCTCAGCCTCCCAAGGTGCTGGAATTACAATGGTGAGCCACTGTGCCTGACCACATGCATACGATATTTTTAAAGAATGTAATTGGTATGGTTTTAAAGTAAAACTGTAGTTGTAAGTTTGATAGCCTTAGTCTTTACTATTGGAGGGGTAGCAAAACTTCATGTCCATCCTCTTAAGGTCCTAGCTGGGCCCAAGAATTAAAGTGGCATGAGAGGGATAAACAGGAGAAAAGTATACACTTTTATTTGATACAAGTTTTATTTGTCAGGGGAGTCCTCAAAGAAATGAAGACCTGAAGAAGCAGTTAGAGTCACTTATACTCTTGATTGGATAAAGAATAGTAAGTTGGGAAAATGGGATAAAGTAAAAGGAGATTGGGATAGAATAGAATAGTTAACTGGATAGAGAAGTAGCTAAGAGGATAAGGGTTAGTAAAACTAGATTTGTTTGTACAACTTTGGCCTTAACGTTTTGACTTTTATGGTAAGAATATTGCATCTTTTATATAGAAATTTCATTTCTTGCTTTTAAGAAACAGCAGGAAAGTCATAGTAATCTTTTTATTACCTGCTGTTTTTCAAGTGCCTTTAACTTAATTAGTCAATATGCCGGAGTAGTATAATTTTAACTCTTCTATTAACGTTTAGATACTTGGTAAGAAAAAAGTTTATCATAGTTTTGATTATTTGGCCTTTTAATGAATGAAAAACATTTAGACCTTAGCATTCCAAACACAGTTTATTCCAGTAGTAAGGCACAGTAAAATAGCTAATATGAATTATTGTGGAAATAATTTCAAATCTAAGAATTTTGGAGAATAGTTGAAAAAGCTCATGGATCTATTCCTGAAGGACAAGCTGTGAACCTGTCAGTCCTAGCACAGATGCTACCTAGCTGTTCCTGCCTTTACCACTCTTCTTTCTTTAGAGCTGTGGTACCCCATTCATAATCCTTCCAGGCTCTAGCAGAGCAGGAACATCAATTTACTGGAATGTTTAATAAAAATCCTTAGATTCACAGCATTTGGAAAATGTAGCATTTATTAATCATGAAAATTATAGAAGATCTCATTCACAATATATTCTTATTGCTGTCTAAACTTGGATTTCTATACATTTGAGTTAAGTTTTTAGAGGCATGTAAAGTAGGAAAAATGGGAAATTTGCCTAAGAACCAAGATTTGCTTAATTTTCATCTAGATAACTGGCAAACTTATCATTATGAATATTATCATCATAGCTATATAGAAAACATAGATGTATTAATATCCATATTTTATCTTTAACATTTCATTTAAATTTTTACTTTTTAATGTAGACTATGGTCTTCTCACATAGAACTAGAAGCAGTATTGAACTTTTCTACCAGCCTCTCACCTAGTTGCAAAGACAGTGGTCAAATGAATAAAAGGATATGGTAGATCAGGAAGTGTGGTTTGTATTTTTGAGTTAATGACTATTTACCAGAAAATCTGGAGAAAATGTTACAATCTTGACAAAATATCTTTTCAATACATTTTTTCTTAAAATATTAGTTAACTTTTGATTATCTGTGTGATAAGGATGGGAATAGTAAAATGAAAATTTGCTGGTAACTCTTCTTAGTATGGCTCATATATTTTTTACTAAAATTTCAGTGCAGTAGCAAAAGGAAAAATCTAATTTGAGTTTCATCTTTTTTCTCTGTCATATCCTCTGGTAGAGGTATAGATGAATAGGAAGTAGAAAGAAAAATTTGAAGTATAAAAGCCTTTAGTCTAATTAAGTTATACTACAAGATTTAATTATATAATTTATATACAGTATTTCAGAAAGATGTTGATTATTATAGTAATCTATCGTTGTAAAATACCTACTATCTGCTAACAAATGGGTGTTAAGAACTGTGAAAAGTCTGAGATTTTACCCTACTTACAAGCTAAAAAGTTATTGAACTACAGTTTTATGGATGCAGGTAGAAGACGTGAGACTCCTAGGTCAGTGACAAAGGATAGTTTTTTACTCACAGCAATAATAGCCAAAGTCTGAACATTTTTTTCATTTTCTTTTCTTTCTTTCTTTCTTTTTTTTTTTGCACTTGATTTCCTGAACCCTATTCCCATAGGGCAATGTGAAGAGGGCCAGATGACACCTGCATACTTCATGGGCTGTGTGAAGTAAAGGAAACATGAACTTAAAGAACTCAAATCTTTTATTAATATAATGGGCAGTAAGTATGCCTGCCCTTTGCTCCAGAAAGGAGACAGTATCTCTGTGTTCCAAAGGGCAGTCAGGGCCAATAAGTCATAGCAGTAATTTCAGAGACCCATGAAGAATTGTCTACCAACAATGGGTCTGGGCTGAATTTTTTGCTTGATAAATACTTTATTTGTAATGTAAATTAATAATGTAAATAAGATCAGAAGAGGATAAATACTTGGGAGAATAAAGTTTATATTTTCTACCTAATGTACAATTTAAGTTACTTTCAAAACTTGTACATCATTGAAAATCAGTAGGTTAAGGATTTTTATTAATACTTAGGATCACTTTGCTGTTGTTATGCTACATATTTTTGAAACTAATAAAACTTTATTTTGAAAACACTCTGAATTTAAAACTTTTTACTAATTCAGACTGTCTTTCTTTTTTAAAAACTCACACAGAGAGATTTTAATCTGTATCAGGCCATGAAAAAGTTTAGATGAGGAAAAGGCAGGTTCCTTTTTGAAGTTAAGAAAAAGTTTTTAATTATTTACACCAAACCAAAGTGAACCATTCGGAGAGAACCACCATCTCCAATTTCCTGCAAACAAATAAATAAAAATAATTAAAATCATGTTTAAACAGAGTAAAAACTAATTGACTTAAGATTTATAATTTTAATATTTTTAACTTAAGTATTTAAATATAGTGAAACAAAATAGTTTAAAATCCACTGTACATATGTAAACAAGAGAACTGTATATTTATCATAATTATTAAAATTTTGATATAGTATTCATAAAAATTAGTTGAGAGGTAATATATGAAGCATAAAAAGGCAAAGAAATAAGGAGAGGATATTAGTTGAAATTTCAAAGCATCTCAAGGCTCCTACAATGAAAAATTACAAACTGTGGGTCATCATTTGTATTCTGCCTATTTGATTTTTTTTTTATATTTCAGGATATTATGGAGATACAAACATTTTGGTTACATGTTATGACTTTGCCACATCCAAACCATGATTTGAGGCGTGCCCTTTTCCCCAGTACAATGCTCACCTTGTCCATTAGTTGTGAGTTTACCCACCCCCAATCCCCCAACGCTCAAAGAATATTACTACTGTATGAACACCTTAGTGTTGATCAGTCAGTGCCAATTTGATGGTGAGTACATGTGGTGACTATTCTTCCATTCTTGTGATACCTCACTTTGGAGGATGGGCTCAAGCTCTATCCAGGAAAATATAAGAGGTGCTAGATCACTGTCATTTTTTAAATTGAGTAGTATTCCATCGTATACATATACCATGTTTTATTAATCCACTCATGGATTGATGGGCACTTGGGTTGTTTCCACATCCTTGCTATAGTGAATTGTGCTGCCATAAACATTTGAGTGCAGATGTCTTTATTATAGAATGACTTTTATTCCTTTGGGGAGATGCCTAATAGTGCTATTGCTGTATCAAATGGTATTTCTGTATTCTACCTATTTGATTTTAAAATATTGTGTGTTCTAAAAGGTGTTCTATATAATGCACATTTCTTAATTGTGGTGTTTTACTGAGTGAGAGTGACTCTTGAGGTAATGGTTCACAAAATAGAAAAGATCACGGTTTAATAAGCCTTTTATAAAATTTTATGAAGCTGCAAAGAAATATTAACAAGAACCTCATCTATTAATATTTCCCATTTGTTACTCTTTCCATCATTCTTTCACCACTCCACCCCCACCTCCCGCCAACCCCATCAGGTACAGAAACACAAAAGATTTTATGGGATTCTGAAATTTGAGGATGTTTGAAGATAAGACTAAAGATGAGTGTTATTATTTGAAAAATAATACAGTGGGGATGTTTTTGAGAACTTGAAGATAACCTACTTGGAGTTGAAAGGGTAAAGGTGAAAGATAGAGTAGGAATGACAGCACAGACACTACTGTGTCATAACTGGAGACATTTTTCTTAAAGTATAGGTGAAAATAATTTATTTAAAAATAATTTAGTTTAAGGTTATTCCTTAAGTTATATCTTAAAATTTCTTTTTACTGAGAGAAGCCTTTCAGAAAGTCTGCATTTATACTATTTTAAGTAGTCACATCTCAAAGAAAACAGATACGGGGCTGGAAAGTAAGGGCAAAGTACGTATGTATGAATGTGCCTGTGGATCCTGATACACATGAATTAAAAAAAAAAAAAAACCAACCTGGAAAAACAGGTAACAAGATGAATGAGTAATTTAATACTGCCTGAGGCATGTGTGTGGTGGGGGGGAGGGAGGAAGTTCCAGGGTTTTAGGTAGTTTTCAATTTAAAAACAATATACAAGCACTATAATTTTTAAAACAAGCTTCAATTCTTGGCTTATAAGGTACCATGCCAAAATCTATTTTCTACACCACTGGAGTGGTCATTGAGAAACCTGGAGTTAGGTTTTTGGTCTCATTCACTAACTGGCAGAAATCCTAGGTAAATTATTTTATTGTCCTAATATTTGGATCTACTTGTTGCTAGAAGGCCAGACTATATACCCAAGAAGTCATGTGCTTCAGCCATTTTCCTGATTTTCTGTAGTGTTTTTTTTTTTTTGTGCCTTAATACCTCTTATATTAGGAATTACATTTTAAAAAATAAGAATCATAGAATCAACTTTTCAAGGATTTCCCAGGATTTAAAAAACAAAAACAAAAACTGTTCCTCTGAAGGATTTCCTTTAAAATCTATTGTGTTTTTAAAAGACTGACTGCAGGGCATTTCCAAGGTTTCAAGGATATCTTATTCTATGCTAAATAACCTTGACTTGTACCCTATTTACCTTAGATGGGTATTTTGAAGACTAATGAAATAATGTATTTTATACTCAGTTATCATTATTAAAAGTAAAACATATTCATTAAATAAAATTTGGAAAACAGAAAAGTACAAAAATTTACCCACAGTCCCACCAGTCATATAAAAGTATGATTAACATGTATTTGCTCCCTATTTTTCCCCCAACATGTTTTATTTATTTATTTTAAATAGCTGAAATCATACTGTACATACAATTCTATATCTCTTTTTGGCCTCAATTTGAACACTTTTCAATGCTCTCACACAGTCTGTTTTTAATGTCTAAATTTTATTAAATGCTACAGCTTTATTTAACCATTCCTTTTTTTGCTTAAATTTATGTTTTTCCAATTTCTTCTTCTTATTTTTAAATAAATAACCCTATGATGGACATTCTTAGGCATGTTTTTTTCCCTTGTATATAGGAATATTTCCTTGATATGCAACTATAGAAATAGAAGTATTAGACCAAAGTTTATGAAATTTTAGGCCTGTGGATACACTGTAGAATTGGTAGTTTTGCTTTGTTTCTTTCCTAGTTTGGGAAGTGATTTTGTTAGGTAATAGGAAGTTGTGGGTCCAAGGGAGACTGATCTTCATTTTTTAATGTGCTGAAATTGTGCTCACCCTTGACTGAAGCTACATGTTAATTCCCGTAGTATTTACAGCAACAAAAGGGTTTTCCCTAGTCCCTCATTTGATTTCTACATGTGGTTAAGTGCATTTTCCGAGCCACACCCTATTGCTGTTACCTAACATTGGGTGATACCAGGTCACTTTATTTTAAATGTACACAGACTTTTGTAAGCAAATTCAGCAGACAAGTTAAGGTGTGCGTTGCTACAAACTGAATTTTGACCTATTGCTCACTTAATACAGATTTTTTTTTTAAATATACTAATTGATTATCTCATTATTTTATGTTAGGTTTCCTCTGTGTTACCAATGGTCTCTCATGCAGTTTCTGATTTAACAATAATTAAATCATAGAAGTGTAATAGTTTAGAGGTAGAAGAAACTGTAAAACTCTAATCTGAAATCCTTTTATTTTATAGATGAACATTTTGAGGCTCATATGGGTTAAGTGTTTTGTCAAAAGTGACTTAGTGGCAGAGTTGAGATTAGAATTTATTTCTCTGTGAAGTGTTTTTTCCACTTACGGTTTTTTTGTTTTTTGTTTTTACTAACAACATGTGTTCCACAGGCTGCTTCATGATTAATTCCTGTGACTCCCTATTCCTGTCATTTAAGACCATTGCTTATAAGCATGCCAGTAGCCCACTCTCTGTAGCAGGGGATGCTTTCCTGAGCAAATTAACCAGCTATTTAAGTTTCACTATTGAATATTCTGCGTCTTGCATATTTGGTATCATACAGAGATATCTGCTTAATCAACAATACAGAGTTTTGGTGCTTGATTTTTTTTGTACAAAATGCAGTCTCAAACTGATTATACTTTAGCACTTGCCAAAGATTGGCTTAAGGCTTCTAGTACTTATGAGAGGTTAATTGATAAGCTGACTTTCTATCTAACTTTCTAACTTCTGTGTTAAGTATACCATCAGAAAGGAATGTACTTAGAACATATCATTTCACCTTTTCACAGAAATGCCTTCACTGAATTATGATTTAATATAATTCCTTCAGGTTTTATAGAAGAGTTATAAGAAGCAGCTTTGTGAATAGGATTTCTGTCTTTTTCTTCTTCTTCTTTTTTTTTTTCTTGAGACAGAGTCTCCCTCTGTAACCTGGGCTACAGTGCAGTGGCATCATCATAACTCACTGCAACCTAAAACTCCTGGGCTCAAATGATCCTCTTGCGTCAGCCTCCGGAGTAGCTGGAACTACAGGTGCTAGCCACCATGCCAGCTTATTTTTCTATTTTTTTAGAGACGGTCTTGCTCTTGCTTAGGCTGGTCTCAAACTCCTGTCCTCAAGCAGTCCTCCTGCCTCAGCCTCCTGAGGAGCTGGGACTATAAGTGCATGCTACCATGCCTGGTTAATTTTATTTTTGTTCATTTTTTTTAGAGATAGGATCTCATTATGTCTCCATGTCCTGCACTCCTGTTCTCAAGCAATCCTCCTTTTTCTACCACCCGAGTAGCTGGGATTATAGGCATGAGCCACTTTGCCTACATTGTAGGAAGTTCTTTATATATTCTGGTTAGTAGTCACTTACCAGATATGTGATTTACAAATACGTTTGTCCCTCAGTATCTCTAGGGGTTGGTTCCAGGTCCCTAGATCTGTGGTTGGTTGAATCCACACATGTGGACCCATGGATACAGACAGCTGAATGTATTTTCTTCTATTGTGTGGGCTGCCTTTTTACTGTTGATATAGTGTCCTCTGATGGACAACATTTTTAAAAATTTCAATGAGGTCTAATTTATGGTTTTTTTTTTTTCCTGTGCTTTTGGTGTATTATCCATGAAATCACTGCCAGATCGAATGTTGTGAAGCTTTCCCCTGTTTTCGTCTAAGAGGTTCATATTTAGGTCTTTAATACATTTTGAATTAATTTTTATATATGATATAAGGCAAGGGTCCAACTTCATACTTTCGCATATGGATATCCAGTTTTCCCAGGATTAGTTTTTGAAAAGGCTGTCTATTCTCCCATTGAATGGTCTTGGCATCTTTGTCAGAAATCATTTATCCATATACACAAGGGTTTATTTCCAGACACTCTATTCTATTCCATGGTTCTATATGTCTTTATGCCAATCCCATAATGTTTTTTTTGTTTTGTTTTGTTTTGTTTTGAGACAGAGTCTTACTTTGTTGCCCAGGCTAGGGTGAGTGCCGTGGCGTCAGCCTAGCTCACAGCAACCTCAAGC